>WNWK01021166.1:0-34497 GCA_009830355.1 Cherax destructor | reverse complement strand
AAACAAATTATTTGCATACTTACATCAGAAGCCCCTATATTTTGCCGGGCAAATTTGCCTTAAACGTCTATTTGAGCGCAGAATACCCTTTGTCGGGGAACAATTTTCCAACACAGCTCACCCACACAAAGGTGGCGTGAGGAAACTGCAGAAGGCCTCTGGTCCATATAAGGCAAGTCCTTATCAAAACCACCACTACCCAAAGCTATCCAAGAATTTTTCCCGTCCCCCAGACACCAATCACACCCGCCCCGAAATTCACTGCAAGGAAGTTACACTCGATGAAGTTTATCCTCACTTGACACAAAGTTACGAAGTCACCCCTCAGGCATGAAGGAGTAAAGTTACTCAGAAATAACAAAGTAGCAGCAACACTGGATTACTCAAGTCGCCTTATTATAAACTGGAACTGGAGGACCAAGAGGCTACCAGACTTGTCAGTGTAACTGAAGACAGCTTTCTAAGACAAACTGTTATGACTAACTCGCAGGAATAACATATTGGATCTTGAAGAATAGAAGTAGCAACACTTTAACTAAAACAGTCCACAATAACCAACACCTTGGAGAAAAATCTTCAGACGACGTTATGTCCGCCCTGGACAATTTGATAATGGCTCAGGACTGACCGAAATGTCTAGTTTCCTCTCCTAAAATGTCTAGTTTCCTCCCTAAGTATGGGTTGTGAATATTGGTTTCATGTGCTGACAACGGACTGTGATCTCCACAGTCATGCGAAACTATGGAACAGTCACAACATAAAGCCAAAATCAGAACAAATTTTGAGATCCACAATTATATTACAATCCCAACTACGGAGCGACAAACTGAAAAAGATACACAGAGAAATCAGTATTGTAAATTGGAAATTGATAAAATAAAGAGGAAACGTGGAACAAATTTAGAGTAAAAATTCCAAATATCGAGAATGACAAAACACCAACAAAAACAGAATGTCAGAATCACTCCAGATTGAATGACAAATGTTTAGGTCATGGACAAAAACAAAACAAACTGCATACAATAAATTTATAGAGAAACAACAAGAGGGTAAAAAAAATAGAAAGAGTTGGAAAGAAGATTCATAAACACGTCAGAGGTAACCCCAAAGAATTCTTCAAATGCATCAGGAAAAATGATAAACAACGATAAGATCTTTAGCTGGCGATAAGGTAAGAATAATAAATAACACAAAACTAGTTTCAATACTCTCTCTCTCTCAGCCATGACATCTTCACGACATGAGTGTAATAAACTAGACTGGTAATAATATCAGTATTGCTGGGGTGTAATGGGTAGAGCCTCTATAGCTGGGACTAATGGCCACAGCCAATTACGGAGCACAATACCAAAGGTCCATTACACCAACTTACACCAGCAGGAATATTAACCGAGGTTTAGCTCTTGGTAAAGTGCTCTCCTTCCCCTCCTGACGGACCTCTGTTCATATGAACTCATCTCTACATATACACACGAATACATATGTACATGCATATATATCCATGGATGCCTACATAAATACATATAAATACATACGGGTGTATATACATGAAACAAACATGCGCGCTCGCACACACACACACTATGATTCGGTACAATAAGTCTTATAAAGCCTAACATACACACACACACAGTCAATGAAATAACCAAAAACACCGTAAGCTTATGTATGATAAAAATGTAATATATAATAGATCATAAATAATATAAAAAAAGGCAGAGAAAGAGAGAGAATTTGTTAATATCGAAATAGAGGAAAAATAAATATAAAAAAGAGAGACAGAAAGAGAAAAGGAAAACTTAATTTAAAAAACCTTACACCGGATATAAACGGTTTTAGCAAAACAAAAAACCACAGCTTTCTACAGAATACAAAAAGTTGAGGCTAGAGGAAAAAAAAAAAAAACTTAAATGTGTGTGTGCGCGAGCGCGCGTATGTACTCACCTCTATGTGGGTGCAGGGGTCGATTCACAGCTCCTATCACATTGTTACCTTAACCTCCTCTCATAGGACAAAGACATACCCCTTAGCTCCGGGACTAGTCTCGTTGCAAACCTCTGCAAACCCCTCAAAATTCTTTTCATGCTTAACCAGAATAAAACACAGAATAAAAACACATATACATGTGGACATGGACCAAAAAAAAAAATTCCTACAGGGAGGAAAAAAAAAGGGGGGGTGTTAAATATCGTGATCAAAGGCAGTGAGCGTCGGTGGGCGTCACTGCACGCCTTCCTGTATCTGGACAGATACTGTAACACAGGAGACCGCTGCGGCTGAGCTATGGCATATCAGGATATGGTCTCCCCTGGAACGGTGAAGGAGTCATCGTGGAGTAGTCACTGCAGTTTTCACTCATCCTGGGGCACAACCTGCTGGTGCCCTCAAGTGAGGCATCATCAGTACTCGGCAACTGGAGAGGACTTCTTCTGGCAAGTGACTCAGGAAGACATTTTTCGACTGGTACTGTCGCTGGGGCTGTCACTGCCGGCGAGAGTGGAGTGAGTCGTGGCAGGGACGACTCAAGCAAAACATCTGGGAGTCGTAGCAGCATACACCGTAACTGGAGTGAGTGGACTAACAGTCAAAGTGACATCATACTTTGTGCAGGCTGCTGACTGCAGCTGTGACACGAGTCAGACAGTCGCCTGCCGACAGGGCTACTGCGTCTTTTGATGTCATCCACTCGACAGTTGGAGTCATAGCAGAGGTTAGTCTAAGCGTCCTCAGGCTAGTTTTCTACACACCACATAACTGTACTCTGACGGTAGGGAGGTGACGTAAAAACGAGTCTCAACAGGGAGCATGGCGTCCTCGAGTGGCGAGCGTATGAGCTTTCCGTACATGGAGGCTCAGACGCTCGTAATCTGAGGCCTGGACTGACTAGTGTCAGTTGTCAAATGGTCACAACGCAGTGACATGTAACACAAGGTTTTACCAATGGTCTGGGCTCAGACCACACTGTGCTCTACATACACATCTAGGCTCAGACCACACCTCGGGACACACGGAAAACTGCACACACCCGCACTGCACATGGGTTACAACATGGTTTGCACTAGCAAAAGATGCTTTTCTGTCCAAAAATCGACACTAAGGCATTCACGAACATATTAGAATACAAGTAAGGAACACTGACTGAGAGGAATTAACATGTGACATATCTTCTCTCAATCATTCTCGACAATACTGCAACAAATTGCTCACTGTGAAACTACATTGTCAGTGTGACATCATGTGGTGATGTCAGGCGTGACGTCGTGAGGGATGTCATGGAGTGACATTGCGAGGTGACGTCATGGCAGACGTCCAGGGTGATGTCCGGGGTGATGCGGGTAGCAAAAAACAGCATGTGGCTTTGGACATCTGGCTTAGTAAGTAAGTTTATTCATGTATACACAAATACAGTTACATAGATTATCATACATAGCAGCATATGTGTAGAGAACCTAGGATAACACAAAAAAGTCAGACAGAGTGACTTATTTCCATTGGGGTTCATTTAATACCTTAATATTATAGACTGTAGTAGATACTAGTTATTATACTATAATTAAAAGGAATAAGGTAAAAAGAGTTATTTACATGTACAAGTATGTTAGCTAAAAAATAAAAATCATTCTCCTCCTTTCTGTCGCTACATTCATTAGGTACCTTTTGGCTCTCTTCTTGAACTGGCTGATGCTATGACTGGCTTTGACATGTGCAGGCAGTCTGTTCCATTCCTTTATTGCTGTACAATAAAAGGTGTTTGAAGCCTAGCCACTGACTGTGGGTACTACAAAGTTGTGCTCTCTCCCCCTAGTACTATGACTGCTTTGGTTCCCAGCCTTGACAAAATTGGCAGCAAGGTATTCTGGACACTGTTTGTGAGCAATTTTATAAACTTGATTCAATTTAAGTTGTTTTACTCTGTCTTCAATATTCAGCATATCCAATTGTTGTAATTCATCCTGGCCTTCATGTTCTCTTGGACCCAGGTCCAGGATGAATCTTATCATTTTGTTCTGTGTGATTTGCAGTTTATCTTTCAGTTTTTTTGTCAAGGCAGAGTACCATGAAGAGCAAGCATAGTCAATATGATATTGTATAAGGGCAAGACATAGGGTCCTGCGAGCCTCAGTAGGTAGACACTGTGCTTGTCTGTAGAGGAACAAGCAATTCTCCTGACATGTATGGGTCAAAGGGGATTCCCAGATATTTTACTGATGAAACTGAAGTGATGGCTTCCCCATTACATCGGACATTAAAATTATTTACCCTGCTCAGTTTATATTTCATGCCAAAGAGTATGGCTTCTGTTTTCCCGAGGTGTAACGATAACTTGTTGTCTACTAACCATTTGCTGCAGGACTCCAGTTCCAGTGTTAATACATTAGCTATATCTTGTGAGTCTTTACCTGATACTAACAGAGCACTGTCATCCGCATATAGTAGGAGTTTGCACTTGACACTGATGGGCATATCATTTACATAACACAGGAATAATAAGAGACCCAGAATACTACCTTGGGGAACTCCACATGCTATCGGCAGTAGTTCTGATTCCGTTTTGTTGATTTTGACAATTTGTTTCCTATTGCTAAGATAGGACTTAAACCAGTCTGTGGAACCTATGCCGATAGCTTGAAGTTTCTTACATATTACATTGTGGTTGACAGTATCGAAGGCCTTTTGCAAGTCTAAAGTTACCATTCCTATGAGGTTCCCTATCGACATTTCAGTTCTCATGTAATCCATCAGATTAATTAGGGAGGTGTCAGTTGAGTAAGAGCTCCTAAAGCCTGATTGGTAACTATGAAGAATGTTGTTGTCACTAAGATATTTAACTACTTGACAGTACACCGTCCTCTCTAGAATTTTGGATATTACACTGAGTATACTAACAGGCCTATAGTTGCTGACATCAGACCTACTATTTTTCTTGAAGATAGGAGTAACTCTGGCCTCCTTGAACCCCTCTGGTACTGTATTAGTGGTGATGGACAGATTTATTACGTGAGCAGTGGGGATTGCCAGTTCAGGGGCACCGTCTTTTAGGAAATTAGACGGGATGTTATCAGGGCCGGTGCTCTTAGTTGGGTTTAACCTGCTTAGTTCTTTTCGCACGAAGTCATGAGATACACTTACTAGATGACAACTGTTTTGAGTTACCCCTTTATTGATATAGTGTGTTTTAAACTTATCAGAGTCTGTGGTAAAGGTATTTGATGCAGCTGGTAGCTTACTTACTAGTGTTGATGCGACAGTTGTGTAGTATGAATTAAAACAATTTGCCACTTTAGTTGTTTCGTGGCATACCTCGTTATCAACATTTAGTACTATGTTAGATCTATCTACGGGTTTATGGCTATACCCCAACTGTTTTAGTTGTTGCCAGAGCTTTCTAGGGTTATTCTTGTACTCTTCGATTTTTGAGCAATAATGTCTAGCCTTTGCGCCTTTTATAAGCCTCTGCACTCTGTTCCTCACCTTTTGGAATTCATTTAGCGCTGCAATATCCTGTCTATTTACTTTTTAAATCTTTTTATCAACTGGTCTCGGAATTTCATATTATCTAATATCTCAGTAGTCATCCAGGGTACACTTCTTCGTTTAATCCTAACCTCTTTAACTGGTGCAATATTATCAAGGATGGCAGTGAACATTGTTTTGAATTTTTCCCAGGCATCATTTACGTCCGTGCAACTTATCACTGACCAGTCACAATTGTGTAGCATATTTACCAGTGTTTCTTTACTGTAGTTTCTAGTTGACCTAATTTTTATTGTCCTGTGTAGGCCTATCCGTTCCCTAGTGATTTTCCTGGTACAGTAAATGATGAAATGATCACTAAGGCCTGTGGTAATGACGCCTGACTGACTAATGTTCTCAGGGCGGTTACAAAGTATGTGGTCAATTAGGGTGTCTGAGAACTGTGTGATCCGGGTTGGTGTATTAATTAGTTGAGTGTAACTATTTAAATCCAGAATTTGCTTATACCTTTTACATAGCCTGTTATTTTGCTGTTGAAAACAGATGTTGAAGTCTCCCAGTATTACTGTCTCCACATTGTTATCAAGACCGGACAAGACTCTCGAAAAGTCCTCTAAGAACTGGTCATAGGTGGGAGGGCGATAGCTAGCTCCTACTAAGATGGGTTTGGTCTTGGGAAGCAACACTTCAAACCATAGGATCTCCAGTTTATTGTTATTTAAATCAGGTCTTGGATTATAGACTAAGTCGTTCCTTATGTAGGCACATACCCCACCACCTTTTCTATTCCTATCTAAGCGTTTTATATTGTAACCTTCTATTTTGACCTCGTCATCAGTCACCATATCATCCAACCAGGATTCCGAGATGGATATAACTGCCGCTCTAGTTCTGTTAGCTAGAATCCTAATCTCTGCCAGTTTTGGAAGTGATCTTGCATTGACATGAATAAAGTGAAGGCCTGTTTTCCTAAGACAATCATAATCATCAATAAATGGCAAGGGGTCATTAACATTAAAAATAGGTAAATCAATGTCATCATTGTTAAAGGGTAACTGTGCCAAAGTGCATTTGTTACAAACAAAATCAAATCTGGCACCATTACCATAATTGAACACACATCCATTATGCACCCACCCCTGACACATGTCACATACGGTACGTTTACTGTTCTTCTTTCGTACCTTAGTACATTGTATACATATGTCTGGTGGTGTCTGAAATATGAAGAATGGTTCTATTTGTGCATTACATATGGAGTTAAGGTTATCATTCCTAGCTACTAGACCGTTATTATCACCGTGATTTATCTCTGTTTTGCACTTGTACCATAGATTGAGGTCCTGGATTAGTATGAATATCACCACTTAATAGCGCCACTATAAAAGCTGTGCGCCACTGTGTTTGTTTGGGTATGTGGGGTTGCCATACTTTGCGTTTCTGGTAGGATGGCCACTGTTGGGCTTTCACTCTCCAGGGAGCTATCACCCCATTCACCTTTTGCAGTCCCCATGACTGATTTCCTTCTTCAGAGAAATTCAGTATCATGATAAATATAATTATGGCAGCGTGAACCCCTCTTACGCCAGCCATGGTCACTCTTACACCAGCCATGGTCACTCTTACGCCAGCCATGGTCACTCTTCACTCTTTATCACTTCACAACAAAAAATTGTTTTCTTTTCTTTATTTTTTCTTTATTAAAAAGAAACCACTGATCCTATCAGACACCTAGCAATGACCTAGTAGTTACTCTAGAAATCACCACTGGTTACTAGTAAATTTCTTGTTAACACATACCCCCTCACCCCTTACTTATCCCCTTACTTGAAACTCCCCTCACTCATCACTTCACAGTCCGGCTTCACCTATCACACTTCTTGTCATTTCCATCCTTGCAGGTAAGAAAAAGTTTTAATCAATAGTGATGTACTTCCTAAGTCCCATCAATCCCATTTAGCGGGGCTCGTCGTGATGTTGACTGGTCCTCGTAGAGTTGATGTGTCAGCCATTTTTAAAGGCAGTATCCCACGTTGCTCGCTCCACATAGCCTGTAGATCCACGTGGCCTTATCCACACGTGGCTTCATGATCCACTTGGCTTCGAGTGACATCGGGCACTCAGATACACAGCTCTGGCAAAGAATTCACACTGAATTCATAGAAAAACAGCAGAGAGGGTGTGAGAGCGTAGTGGTGTATGGTGGTAGTGGCGAGCGTAGGTGGTGTATGGTGGTAGTGGCGAGCGTAGGTGGTGTAAGGTGGTAGTGGCGAGCGTAGGTGGTGTATGGTGGTAGTGGCGAGCGTAGGTGGTGTATGGTGGTAGTGGCGAGGGTAGGTGGTGTATGGTGGTAGTGGCGAGCGTAGGTGGTGTATGGTGGTAGTGGCGAGCGTAGGTGGTGTATGGTGGTAGTGGCGAGGGTAGGTGGTGTATGGTGGTAGTGGCGAGCGTAGTGGTGTATGGTGGTAGTGGCGAGCGTAGGTGGTGTATGGCGAGGGAGGATCCGGCCACTTCCTCCGCACCCCACATACCCACTTGGAGAATCAACCACACTGGATGCAGAGCACCACACAAACTCACCTCTAACTTGCTCAAATAGCCGTGCTGAGCTAAAAACAACAGCAG
Source organism: Cherax destructor (assembly GCA_009830355.1). Lineage (NCBI taxonomy): Eukaryota > Metazoa > Arthropoda > Malacostraca > Decapoda > Parastacidae > Cherax > Cherax destructor. The sequence goes on along the minus strand of WNWK01021166.1, from coordinate 26,397 downwards.
AAACATACAGGTGACGCTGAACATGTGACTGAAGAACAGCATAGGACACTGTGAAGACCCAGGTGACGCCACGAAGATTTCTCGAGGAAAATTCAGCAAATTTCAGCCTTGATCCTGTGTCTGAATGATGAAACTTGCAGACACAAGTTCAGGAGAACTTGTAGAGAGACGGATGCTTCTTGTATGAGGCGATGAAGTGGAGAAAACATCTTTGGCTTCCTTCCTCCAGGCAACACACTTGCAGCGGCCGCCGCTTCCACCAATATTACAATTGATTTGGGTTCTGTGCATGTGCAAGCCGGGGATCAATGATAAGGCTCTTCAGAGGCAACGTTTCTTTATTTGGGGTCTTGTACACAGGCAGTGTGTTTAAATGCCCAGGCCCGGAGGGCCATGCCCGCAAGAGAGGGACGCAGTAGCCCTCGTTGACTGAGTCACGTTGGCTGCCAGAGTGAGAATGGTAACTGTGGTGCGGGCTGAGATTGGTAGGCCTATGCCACTAGGTGTCAGCACCATAGTACAGCAAAATATGAACCCAACTGGGCATACATCTGGCAAAAATCCTAACGAAAAAAATATATTTCATAGTGTGTTTATTATTAAATTATTGTAAACTTATCTAAAATATATTTATTTGGCCTAGGCTAAATTAAATTGTGCTTGTTATAATAAGGTTAGGTAAGTTTTCTAAGGTTCTTTTGGTACAAAATTATTTTTACATAAACATAATAAAAAAATATATCTTTAAATTTATACGAGAAAATTTTAGAAAAGACTTAATTTTAAATGAGGTGTTGCTAACTGTCCAATTTTACCTATTCGGCATAAACACACAAATATAATATATACATACAGTGGACCCCCGGATTACGTACAGCTCCCAACTCGAACAATTATGTAAGTGCTTTTGTAAGTGTATTTTTGGGGGTCTAACAGGACTAATCTAATTTACATTATTCCTTATGGGAACAAATTCGTTCGGTAACGGCACTTGAACAGCATTCTGGAACGAAATAATGAGGTAATCGCCCATTTCCTACCAAGGCAGTGTTACCCGAAAAAGAATAAACACTTTCATCCTCACTGTCTTGCCAGAAACGCACTACATTACAGTTAAAAAACTGCAACATATCAACACCCATCCTTCAGAGTGCAGGCACTGAACTTCCCACTTCCAGGACTCAAGTCCGGCTAACCGGTTTCCCTGAATCCCTTCATAAATGTCACTTTGCTCACACTACAACAGCACGTCAAGTCATAAAAACCATTTGTCTCCACTTGTTTAAATCTAACATGCTCATGCACGCGTCCTGAAGTCCAAGCCCCTCGCACACAAAACCTCCTTTACCCCCTCCCTCCAACCTTTCCAAGGCCGACCTCTACCTCGCCTTCCTTTCACTACAGATTTATATGTCCTCCAAGTCATTCTATTTTTGTTCCATCCTCCCTAAATGTCCAAACCATCTCAACAACCCTTCCTATGCCCAAACGTCGCACCTTCTAATCTCCAAACTACAGATTCTCTGCATTATATTCACACTGCACATTGCAATCAGACACGACATCTCCACTGCCTCCAGCCTTCTTCTAGTTGCAACATTTATCACCCATACTTAACACCCATATACTGTAAGAGTATGTGTATGTGTGTGCGCGTGTGCGTGTGTGCTTGCAACAGTTGTTTGTTAATGAGAGGCAGGAACCTTACAGAAAAACACATATATATTAAACTTTCTTCTCCTATTTGTGCCTACTTGTTTTCTTAATCTCTCTCACACACACAAACACACACACACACACACACACACACACATAAACCAGATAACCGCGGCAGCATATGGGCGACTGGCAAACCTAAGATTAGCGTTCCGTTACCTTAACAAGGAATCGTTCAAGACACTGTATACCGTATACGTCAGGCCCATACTAGAGTATGCAGCACCAGTCTGGAACCCACACCTGGTCAAGCACGTCAAGAAACTAGAGAAAGTGCAAAGGTTTGCGACAAGGTTAGTTCCACAACTCAGGGGTCTGTCTTATGAAGAAAGGTTGAGGGAAATAGGACTAACAACACTGGAGGAAAGAAGGGTCAGAGGAGACATGATAACGACATACAAAATACTGCGGGGAATTGACAAGGTAGATAGTGACAGGTTGTTTCAGAGAGGGAACACAGAAACAAGGGGACACAACTGGAAGCTGAAGACTCAGATGAGTCAAAGGGATGTCAGGAAACATTTCTTCAGCCACAGAGTAGTCAGGAAGTGGAATGGACTAGAGAAAGATATAGTGGAGGCAGGAACCATACATAGTTTTAAGACAAGGTATGATAAAGCTCATGGAGCAGGGAGAGCAGAGACCCAGTAGCAGACAGCGAAGAGGCGGGGCCAGGAGCTGAGTCTCGACCCCTGCAACCACAATTAGGTGAGTACAATTAGGTGAGTACACAACACACACACACACACACACACACACACACACACACACACACACACACACACACACACACACACACACACACACAGGGGACTGCCCTATGAAGAAAGGTTGAGGGAAATAGGACAAACAACACTGGAGGACAGAAAGGTTCGAGGAGACATGATAACGACATACAAAATAGATAGTGACAGGATGTTCCAGAGAGGGGAAAACAGAAACAAGGGGACACAACTGAAGCTGAAGACTCACATGAGTCAAAGGGATGTTAGGAAGCAATTCTTCAGCCATAGAGTAGTTAGGAAGTGGAATAGTCTAGCGAACGATATAATGGAGGCGGAAACCATACATAGTTTTAAGACAAGGTATGATAAAGCTCATGGAGCAGGGAGAGCAGAGACCCAGTAGCGGACAGCGCAGAGGCGGGGCCAGGAGCTGAGTCTCGACCCCTGCAACCACAATTAGGTGAGTACACACACACACACACACACACACACACACACACACACACACACACACACACACACACACTGAGAGGAATTGACAAGGTTGACAGAGACAGAATGTTCCAAAGATGGGACACAGCAACAAGGGGACACAGTTGGAAGTTGAAGACTCAGATGAATCACAGGGATGTTAGGAAGTATTTCTTCAGTCACAGAGTAGTCGGGAAGTGGAATAGCTTGGGAAGCGATGTAGTGGAGGCAGGTTCCATACACAGCTTTAAGAAGAGGTATGATAAAGCTCATGGCGCAGGGAGAGTGACCCAGTAGCGGCCAGTGAAGAGGCGGGGCCAGGAGCCATGTCTCGACCCCTGCAACCACAACTAGGTGAGTACAACTAGGTGAGTACACACACACACACACACACACACACACACACACACACACACACACCTGATCAAGCACGTCAAGAAATTAGAGAAAGTGCAAAGGTTTGCAACAAGACTAGTCCCAGAGCTAAGGGGAATGTCCTACGAAGAAAGGTTAAGGGAAATCGGCCTGATGACACTGGAGGACAGGAGGGTTAGAGGAGACATGATAGCGACATATAAAATACTGCGATGAATTGACAAGGTGGACAGACAGGATGTTCCAGAGATGGGACACAGAAACAAGGGGTCACAATAGGAAGTTGAAGACTCAGATGAGTCGTAGGGATGTTAGGAAGTATTTCTTCAGTCATAGAGTTGTCAGGAAGTGGAATAGTCTGGAAAGTGACGTAGTGGAGGTAGGGGAACCAAACATAGTTTCAAGACGAGGTTTGATAAAGCTCATGGAGCAGGGAGAGAGTGGACCTAGTAGCGATCAGTGAAGAGGTGGGGCCAGGAGCTACGAATTGACCCCTGCAGCCATAAATAGGTGAGTACAAATAGGTGAGTACACATACACATAAAAGCCCACTAAGTACTTCACGCGGCCTTGTTCTATTCAGTCAATTCTATGCCGCTTATTCCGGGTGAAAACGTATTGAAGGAGGCCAGGCAAGGGGGCAGGCAGGACTTTCAGTACACTTTGCTATGCATTTATTCTGCTGGTGCAGTTTAGTGAGTATACACCTGATTTGCGGGGCTTTATTGTCCCCAGGTACACTGTTATTGTGACTGTTATGTACTCACCTACTTGCATTTACCATGGTCGAGCCTCGGCTCTTGGCCCCGCCTCATAATTACACTTCCGTGACTGGTTTCATAAGATTAGTCGCTTTTATTCTACAGTGACATTTTTAAAATATAAAAGTGCTACTTTTAGTGGAAAAAATCCTGTTATTTTTAAGTGTATTGTAACTAAAATTTCAAAATATGGCAGAAATAGCCTTAAAACGCTTCCTGCCTCGCGAGCTGCGTCGTATGTATTCTTAAAGCTATGTTGCCTTCTAATGCCTGTTTACTTAAGTCATTCCACTTCATAAGTACCTTAACAGTGAAGAAAGTTTTCTCTCACCTCCAAGTGATTCATCTGGTTCTTTCATCACCATCTGTGCTTCCCCCTTATCCCTGATCATGTCTTTGGTCCCTGATCCCATCCTTGGTCCCTGATCCCATCTTTGGTCCCTGATTCCATCCTTGATCCCTGATCCCATCCTTGGTCCCTTACCCCATCTTTGGTCCCTGATTCCATCCTTGGTCCCTGATCCCATCCTTGGTCCCTGACCCCATCTTTGGTCCCTGATCCCATCCTTGGTCCCTGATCCCATCTTTGGTCCCTGATCCCATCTTTGGTCCTTGATCCCATCTTTGGTCCCTGATCCCATCTTTGGTCCTTGATCCCATCTTTGGTCCCTGATCCCATCTTTGGTCCTTGATCCCATCTTTGGTCCCTGATCCCATCTTTGGTCCTTGATCCCATCTTTGGTCCCTGATCCCATCTTTGGTCCTTGATCCCATCTTTGGTCCCTGATCCCCTCTTTGGTCCTTGATCCCATCTTTGGTCCCTGATCCCATCTTTGGTCCTTGATCCCATCTTTGGTCCTTGATCCCATCTTTGGTCCCTGATCCCATGCTTTCCAACAAAGCTCAAGGACCAGCAGTGTTGACAATCTTGGACAAGTGCAAATGTGATACTTGAAGTGTAAGTATGAATGCAAGTGTACGTAGAAGTGTGTATGCGAGTTTGTAAGTGTATGTGAGAATGTAGTTTATGTGTAATTGTGAAAGCACAAGTGTTTAAGTACAAGTGTAAGAAAGTGTACGTGTGAAAGTGTCAGTCTGAAAGTTAGAGTGATAAAGTATATGAGTTTTAACGTGCAAGTATGAAAATATAAATGCAGGTATAAGTAGGATGGGGGAGGACTGAGATATATGAAGAGCACTTGATTCAAGGAACTGGAAATATCCTCCCTCGTTTTTTTCATCATATCTGATAGATTATAGAGGTATGGGTGTTTGTGGGAAACAATCAGGCTGCAGTACTAGGGTTGAAAACAGCAAATATTACCAGGATACCTCAGGGATATATTAGAAAGACAATATTCAAAATAAAGTTGCTAGTAAAGGCAAAGCAATTGCTCAACAAACAAAGAGAGATAGTAGAGGGCAACGAGTGACTAGCTCCCTTAAGGTTTACTATACAAATAGTAAGAGTCTAAGAAATAAGATAGATGAGCTAAGATTACTTGCAAGTGCAGGTAATACAGATATTATTGCTATAACGGAGACCTGGTTCAACTTGATAGAGAAATGCCTTCTGAATGCAACATACAGGGTTATAAACTATTCCACACTGATATGGTCAACAGGAAGGGTGGTGGAGTGGCGATGTATGTCAGAGATAATTTAAATTATTGTGTTAGACAAGATATAAGATTAGAAACATCGGACACAGAATCTGTTTGGCTACAGTTTTTCGAGGGTCGTAAAAAATTAATTTTGGGTGTGATTTATAGGCCCCCAAAGCTTGATAGGGAGTGCAGTAAGCTGCTATGGGACGAAATTCATAAGGCGTCGAGATATGAAAATGATGTGTTAATGGGAGATTTTAACTTTAGACAAATTGATTGGAACAATGTGACAGGAAATTTTGAGTCTAGTGACTTTCTTAATAAGGTTCAGGATTGCTTCTAAAAAGTGTGTGACAGAACCAACTAGAGGAAACAACCTGCTTGACTTGGTTCTTGCCAACAAAGAATCACTAATTAATAATCTTGAGGTTAATGATAAGCTTGGGGAAAGCGATCAAAAATCACTTAGTTTCAATATATCATGGAATTACCCAGATAACTGCAATCAAGTCTCTGTCCCAGACTTCCGCTTGGCCGACTTCATAGGACTGAGAAATTACCTGCATGGGCTAAATTGGGATGACCTGACTATGGGTCAGGTAGGTGGTGTTCGTTGCCAATATGACGTTTTTCAGAGCATAGTTCTAGCTGCAGAGACAACTTTTGTTCCGAGTAGGGAAATTAGATCTAACAAAAATGATCCCAAATGGATAAACAATACATTAAAACATCTCATTGGTCAAAAGAGAGGCATATACAGGAGTATCAAAAGAGGGAATGGGCGGTTAAAAAAATATAAAAAAGGAATAAGAAAAGCAAAAAGGGATTATGAGTCTAAAGTTGCAAGGGATTCGAAAACTAACCCAAAAGGGTTCTTTCAGGTATACAGAAGTGAGATTAGGGACAAGATAGGCCCACTTAAGAGTAACTCAGGTCAGATCACCGACAGTGATAAGGAAATGTGTGAAATTTTCAATACTTACTTCCTCTCAGTTTTTACTCAGGAAGATACTAGCGAAATTCAAAAAATAATAAATTATGAAGAACAGGACGATAATAAACTATGCACGATTGGGGTAACTAGTGACATGGTTCTCAGACAAATAGAGAAATTAAAACCTAACAAATCCCCAGGCCACGATGAATTGTTTGCAAGAGTTTTAAAGGAATGTCAAGAGGAACTTAGCAAACCTTTGGCTTATCTTTTCAATATATCACTACAAACTGGCATAGTGCCAGACAAGTGGAAAATGGCAAATGTAATACCTATTTACAAAGCAGGTGATAGGTCCTTAGCTTTGAACTTTAGACCAATAAGCCTTACCTCCATAGTGGGAAAATTTATGGAATCAATAATTGCAGAGGCAATTCGTAGCCATCTTGAAAGGCATAAATTGATTAATGAATCTCAGCATGGTTTCACAAAAGGGCGTTCCTGTCTTACGAATTTACTAACTTTTTTCACTAAGATATTTGAGGAGGTAGATCATGGTATTGAATATGATACTGTGTATATGGACTTCAGTAAGGCTTTCGATAGAGTTCCACATCAGAGGCTACTGAGGAAACTTAGGGCACACGGAATAGGCGGAGAATGTTTTTCCTGGGTAGAGGCATGGTTGACAAATAGGCAGCAGAGAGTTTGCATAAATGGGGAGAAATCAGAATAGAGGCACGTCACAAGCGGTGTTCCACAGGGGTCAGTGTTGGGCCCCTTGTTGTTCACAATTTACATAAACGACATAGATGAGGGAATAAATAGCGACATAAGCAAATATGCTGATGACACTAAAATAGGCCGTCCAATTCATTCTGAGGACATTATATCACTCCAGGATGATTTGAAAAGTCTGATGCAGTGGTCGGAGAAGTGGCAGATGCAGGTTGAAGTGTTGAAGAAGGAGGTTCTACTTCTTCAGGAGGAAAATAGGAGGCTGAAGCTTCGCCTAGGAGGGTTTGGGAATGAGTGTGAGATGGTTGGTGCTGGTGAGGAGGAAATGGTTACCAACAGTGAGAGTGGCAGCCGCTGTAAGTGGCAAGTGGTTCACAATTCAGGAAGAAGGAAGATAAGGAAGGTTAATAGAGAAGATGTGAAGGTAGGAAATCGATTCTCTGTTCTCCAGGACGAGTGTACTTCAGTGGTTAGCGAGTGGCGAGTGGTTCCCAGTAATGGGAGGAGCATCAAAATAAGGAAAGTTAAGATTGAAGATTTGAAGGTAGGAAATCGCTTCTCTGTTCTTCAGGATGAGTGTACTTCAGTGGCCAGTGAAGGTAAAGGTACTACTTCCCCTGCTAATAGAGGTAAGCGAATTCTTGTGGTAGGTGACTCACAGGTAAGATATATGGACCGTGCTTTCTATAATAGGAATAAGAAGGTGAGAGAGAGGGTGTGCTTCCCTGGAGCTGGTGTTGGTGACATAGTCAACAGGTTGGATAATATCATGTCAGGGAATGGGAACAAGCCCATTATCTGTCTCAGTGCTGGTGGAAATGATATTGGGAAGGGTAGGAGAGAAGAGCTGCTAGATAAGTACAGGTCAGCTATAGAGCTAATTAAGTCTAAGGGAAGGGTCCCAATATGACAATAGTGACAGTAGTGGGATTTACATATGCAACGCAGGCGAGATATACATCATAATCTACACCTGGAAAATCCTAAAGGGACTGGTCCCTAATCTGCACACAAAAATCACTCCCTACGAAAGCAAAAGACTTGTCAGGCGATGCAGCATACACCCAGTGAAAAGTAGGGGCGCCATTAGTACACTGATAGAAAACAATAAGTGTCCGGGGCCCAAGACTGTTCAACAGCCTCCCACCAGCCATAAGGGGAACTACGAATAGACCCCTGGTTGTCTTCAAGAGGGAGCTGGACAGATACCTAAAGTCAGTACCGGATCAGCCGGGCTGTGGTTCGTACGTTTGACTACGTGCGGCCAGCAGTAACAGCCTCGAAGATTAAGACACTTATGCAGCATATGGGAATCTTTATTGAAGAAACGTTTCGCCACACAGTGGCTTCATCAGTCCAATACAAAGCAGAAAGGTGTATTGGACTGATGAAGCCACTGTGTGGCGAAACGTTCTTCAATAAAGATTCCCATATGTTGCATAAGTGTATCAATCTTTAACTTGTCGGTTTTAAACCATTTATCACACAGTAACAGCCTCGTTGGTCAGGCCCTGATCCACCGGGAGGCCTGGTCATGGACCGGGCCGCGGGGGCGATGATCCCCGGAATACCCTCCAGGTAGACTCCAGGTAGGTAGTGGTCATCATCTTTAGGGGGTTACAAATTGTGTGGCAGCGGCTAACACATGCCGTGACTGAGGAGAATTAACATTAGTGTTAACAACTGAAACTTTAGGATTCCTCATTACTTGCCGTGTACATAGAGAATAACGACAGTCAGGTTGTACGTCAGTCAGGTTGTTAGAGGTAGAAGGTACTAGTACCAGGAAGATTTTCAGAGTGCTCACTAGTCTGGGTGCCAGGTAACTCGTCAGCAATGTTGTATACTAACTTCATATGATCTAAATGCGATTCTTTGTATTGACCACTACTAATTTCTCTAACCTAATACTTGTTACCACTTACATGTTCAACTATTCAGTAAGGATCAACAAACTTTTTGGTCGAGCTTTGGCACTGTAGATGTGTTATTGAAATTAGTTAACATTAACTCTCGAGCCTACTGCAATTTTGGTTGACTTTGCTCGAGTATTAGTGACTCTACAATTGTTAATTCTGCTGTTGAATTATGAAGTTTTTCTTAGATTCTTTTGAAGACACTTTGAGCTAAGCTGGTAGAGTCGCTACGAAATCATCTGCATTATAGTTTGGTTTCGGAGTGGAATATAACAATTCATACAGTAAATGCTTATCTACCCCATACAATGCACTGAATACAATGCATTGAAGCAGAATTTATAGTACACTGTACATCAGGTATGACTTCATCCCAGGTTGTACTGTTGGGAATAATGGTTACTCTAAAGACATCAAGTACTTTCATATTGGTTCTTTCAGCTAAACCATTGCTGGCAGGATGATGAGGGACAATAGTTGCTTTAGAGATCTACAAAATACACCTCCATTATCTGTTACGAGGGACTTAGGATTATGTTTTCCTAAAATGCTTTATAAAGCTACTGTCTCGACAGTCTTATCTGCTATAGAAACTAACTCAAAGTATCTAGTGAAATGGTCTACCATTATACACAGATGCTTATTGTCATGGAGGGAACATTGGAAATTAGTTAACAAAACTAGCGCTACCCTTTCCCAAGGTTCGCTAGTAGTGAGATACACTTAGATTGGATTAAGACCACTAACATTTCCTTCGTGCTGCATGCAAACACTACATTTCTTAACATATTCAGAAATATTAGTTGCCATGCGAAGGCTAAAAGTATTTAAATCTGGCAAGTTTCACAGAACGATCCATACCAGGGTGTGCAACACCCTGGTATTGATCCGTCCTGGTATGCTATCCATACAAGGGTGTGCAACACCCTGGTATTGATCCGTCCTGGTATGCTATCCATACAAGGGTGTGCAACACCCTGGTATTGATCCGTCCTGGTATGTGATCCATACAAGGGTGTGCAACACCCTGGTATTGATCCGTCCTGGTATGTGATCCATACAAGGGTGTGCAACACCCTGGTATTGATCCGTCCTGGTATGTTATCCATACAAGGGTGTGCAACACCCTGGTATTGATCCGTCCTGGTATGCGATCCATACAAGGGTGTGCAACACCCTGGTATTGATCCGTCCTGGTATGTTATCCATACCAGGGTGTGCAACACCCTGGTATTGATCCGTCCTGGTATGTTATCCATACAAGGGTGTGCAACACCCTGGTATTGATCCGTCCTGGTATGCGATCCATACCAGGGTGTGCAACTCCCTGGTATTGATCCGTCCTGGTATGTGATCCATACCAGGGTGTGCAACACCCTGGTATTGATCCGTCCTGGTATGTGATCCATACCAGGGTGTGCAACACCCTGGTATTGATCCGTCCTGGTATGTGATCCATACCAGGATGTGTTACACCCTGGCATCGTAAACTAACTGCAGGCTACAATCACTAGTGACTTCGGAATTACTAACTGATGTACTCGTCTGCTACCTTCGAAACATGTAACTAATGATGAACATAGCTCTGTTAATGTAAATATTAACTAACATAGCTCTGTTAATGTAAATATTAACTAACATAGCTCTGTTAATGTAAATATTAACTAACATAGCTCTGTTAATGTAAATATTAACTAACATAGCTCTGTTAATGTAAATATTAACTAACATAGCTCTGTTAATGTAAATATTAACTAACATAGCTCTGTTAATGTAAATATTAACTAACATAGCTCTGTTAAAATTACTAAATACTTAACTAACATAGCTCTGTTAATGTAAATATTAACTAACATAGCTCTGTTAATGTAAATATTAACTAACATAGCTCTGTTAATGTAAATATTAACTAACATAGCTCTGTTAATGTAAATATTAACTAACATAGCTCTGTTAATGTAAATATTAACTAACATAGCTCTGTTAATGTAAATATTAACTAACATAGCTCTGTTAATGTAAATATTAACTAGCATAGCTCTGTTAATGTAAATATTAACTAACATAGCTCTGTTAATGTAAATATTAACTAACATAGCTCTGTTAATGTAAATATTAACTAACATAGCTCTGTTAATGTAAATATTAACTAACATAGCTCTGTTAATGTAAATATTAACTAACATAGCTCTGTTAATGTAAATATTAACTAACATAGCTCTGTTAATGTAAATATTAACTAACATAGCTCTGTTAATGTAAATATTAACTAACATAGCTCTGTTAATGTAAATATTAACTAACATAGCTCTGTTAATGTAAATATTTACTAACATAGCTCTGTTAATGTAAATATTAACTAGCATAGCTCTGTTAATGTAAATATTAACTAGCATAGCTCTGTTAATGTAAATATTAACTAGCAAAGCTCTGTTAATGTAAATATTAACTAGCATAGCTCTGTTAATGTAAATATTAACTAGCATAGCTCTGTTAATATAAATATTAACTAACATAGCTCTGTTAATGTAAATATTAACTAACATAGCTCTGTTAATGTAAATATTAACTAGTATAGCTCTGTTAATGTAAATATTAACTAACATAGCTCTGTTAATGTAAATATTAACTGACATAGCTCTGTTAATGTAAATATTAACTAGCATAGCTCTGTTAATGTAAATGTTAACTAGCATAGCTCTGTTAATGTAAATATTAACTAGCATAGCTCTAAACATGACCCACGAAATCGTAATGACACGATTGCAAACAAACCATACCACGGGTGGGGTTCGAACCCGTGGTTTGGTTAGCATAGCTCTGTTAATGTAAATATTAACTAGCATAGCTCTGTTAATGTAAATATTAACTAGCATAGATCTGTTAATGTAAATATTAACTAGCATAGCTCTGTTAATGTAATTAATAACAAGCATAGCTTTTGTTTATTACCTAATAGTTATATTAGCAATTTTTTCTACATTTCTCTTCTTCCTTCCCTCTCCTCACCTTCAGTGTTTTGCAGCAGAGCATACGATGCAGAGCAAGCTTTTACAGGGACAACGTTTCGCTCCGTGAGGAGCTTTATGGATATATGACAAAGCTCCACGCAGAGCGAAATGTTGTTCTAATAAAAGCTTGTTCTGCAACCTCTTTGTTTTTTCTCCCTTACTGTCTGCAGTTCGACATTTGGATCTATTTCTTTCTCTTGCTTCTCTTTCTTTCCCCCTTTCCTCCTCCCACACTGCCCTTCCACCCGCCCTCCATGTAACACAAATCACTACCCCTAAGATTCCTCTACTTTCCTCCTCCCACACTGCCTTTTCTCCCGCCCTCCATGTAACACAAGTCACTCCTCCACAAGAAACTGGATCTCTGACTCCACACCTTGCTCCCCCTCCTCACATACCCAGCCCGCGTCCGATTCCTTTCACTTGTAATCAAAAGTTACTCTTAACTAACTATTTTAAGCGGTTTAGAAATATAAAATCTAAGTAAATTTTGTGTAACTATACTTTATATATACATATCAATCAGTAAAATTCGTTAATAGGAGCCGAGAACTGTGATTTATGCGATGTGTTTTGATGAGCTTGCTTTGATGATGCAGTTTAGGGAGGAAGCTCAGCAGCATCCGGGCCTGGGGCGTTCATCTCCAGAGGTCGGTGTTGTCCTCTGCGTGCTCACTCAATTATCACCCACAATTATATAATTCTGTATAATGACACAGTAAATTATAGTGCTTGTTATACTAGATGTTGTTCTTGCTGCTACAGAATGGCAACCAAGACAGACAGATATGGTTGTAGTGTGGAACGAGATGGGGTCCAAATGTTAAGATAAGAGAGAAAACATTTGTGGTTGGAAGGATCATTCACAGCTCCTGGCCCCGCCTCTTCGCTAATCGCTAGGTCCACTTTTATCTGCTTCAAGAGCTGTATATGTATATATATATTTTAATAACACATCGGCCGATTCCCACCAAGGCAGGGTGGCCCGAAAGAAAAACTTTCATCATCATTCACTCCATCACTGTCTTGGTAGAGGGTGCTTTACACTACAGTTATAAAACTGCAACATTAACACCCCTCCTTCAGAGTGCAGACACTGTACTTCCCATCTCCAGGACTCAAGTCCGGCCTGCCGGTTTCCCTGAATCCCTTCATAAATGTTACTTTGCTCACACTCCAACAGCACGTCAAGTATTAAAAACCATTTGTCTCCATTCACTCCTATAAAATACGCTCACACATGCTTCCTGGAAGTCCAAGCCCCTCGCACACGAAACCTCCTTTACCCCCTACCTCCAACCTTTCCTAGGCCGACCCCTACCCCGCCTTCCCTCCACTACAGATTTATACACTCTCGAAGTCATTCTGTCTCGTTCCATTTTCTCTACATGTCCGAACCACCTCAACAACCCCTCCTCAGCTCTCTGGATAATAGTTTTGGTAATCCCGCACCTCCTCCTAATTTCCAAACTCCGAATTCTCTGCATTATATTCACACCACACATTGACCTCAGACATGACATCTCCACTGCCTCCAGCCTTCTCCTCGTTGCAACATTCATCACCCATGCTTCACACCCATATAAGAGTGTTGGTATAACTATACTCTCATACATTCCCCTCTTTACTTCCATGGACAAAGTTCTTTGTCTCCACAGACTCCAAAGTGCTCCACTCACCCTTTTTCCCTCATCAATCTATGATTCACCTCATCCTTCATAGACGCATCTGCTGAGATGTCCACTCCCAAATATCTGAATACATTCACCTCCTCCATACTCTCTCCCTCCAATCTGATATCCAATCTTTCATCACCTAATCTTTTTGTTATCCTCATCACCTTACTCTTTCCTATATTCACTTTCAATTTTCTTCTTTACACACCCCCACCAAATTCATCCACCAACCTCTGCAACTTCTCAGAATCTCCCAAAAGCCCGGCACAGCAAAAGAAATTAAGGGCAACTCCCACTTTGTATTTGATTTTTTATTTTAACCCCACACCTTGCCAAGATCTGGTTCACTTCTCTTACAACCCCACTATAAATATATTGAACAACCACGGTGACATCACACATCCTGTTTGGCATTTTCTTCCAAAACAGGCCTGTTTCGTCACAATTGAACACACTTGTTGGGGTTGGAATTGTTCAGCCTCTATGTACCCCTGGAATTCCTGCACATATTTTTCAGCCACACTTTTGTCACAACTGGCTGCGTCACCATGCCTCACAACACTATGTATGCCACTTCGCTTCTTAAATCTGTCAAACCAGCCTTTGCTGGCTTTAAATTCGTTCACTTCAGCACTCGTTGCAGGCATTTTCTTGATGAGATCATCATGCAACTGCCTTGCTTTTTCACATATTATTGCCTGCATAACACTATCTCCTGCTAACTGTTTCTCGTTGATCCACACCAACAACAAATTTTCCACATCTTCCAGCACTTGCGATCTCTGTTTTGTGATCACATATGCACCTTTCGCAACAACAGCTTCCTTGATTTTACGTGTATTTCCCTTGGCCACAATGGTAGCGATGGTAGAATAGGCTTTACCATACAGCGTGGCCAGCTCAGTGATACACACTCCACTTTCATATTTTGCAGTGATCTCCTTCTTCAGTTCTACTGTATTTCTGAGCCTCTTTACCACAGGGCTGGCACTAGGAGCTTTCTTTGGACCCATGGTAGCTTATTTAGCAGTTGCAAGCACTAAAAACAGTGGAATAATGACAATATACTGGTATGAATGCGTGGGTGGTGGTCGCTCTCACTTGTAAACAATAGCACACTGATGCTCCCTGGAGTGCCCGCCCAGCTGGACCACGCGTACGCGTCTGGGACGAATATCGTAAACTGAGCAGATCATCGTAAACGGAGCCAAGATTTTGACGTAAAAATGTATCGCTAACCGATTTTATTGGTATCCGACGCCATCGCTAACTGGGGGTTGACTGTATGTAATAGGCACTGTAAAAAGTATGGATGTCTTGTATGGTGAGTAAGTTCAGACTTGAATATTGGTGGAGTATGTTGTCTAGAATGGGAATTTGTTATCATTCGGACTGCAGCCTTTTGTTGAGTTATTAATGGTTTGAGGTGATTTATTGTTGTACTGGAGAAAGGGTGAGAGGGAAATGTTAAAATGATAAAGAATTAATTCAGCACAAACAGGAGTTATGATTATAGGCAACAGGGAGAATGTAAATCAAATTTATTAAAAAAAATTATACTTTACCACAGCACAGCACAATTGTGGAAATGGGGGAGGGAACCAGGGAAGGATTATTATATTCATGGGAAAACACTAAACCCATAAGGGTCATAGAGTACCTGGAGATTAGGAGGGAATCAAGTTGTATCCAAGGGAGAATAGCTTCAATTCCTTAGATCTAGAGCCCTTCACCAGCATTAAGGCACTTCCATTGAAGGAGCAATTGGGTAAATGGTGATGGAATCATTGATGATAGTGTCTAACTAGTGATGGTAAGGCTTTAATTAATTCTGAGTAACTTCACAGGTATTGATGGATGAAGAGAGATTTGTTGTAATACATGAAGATAATGAAGAAGAACAGCCCAGCAAGCTTGTCACATTTTTACCCAAATTCTAATATAAACAAAGAAATTGTATAGTAAACTAATAAAGTTTATTTTTTATGGACTTTTATATACGTATCAGTGTTTTCATATTGTTACTATGTTTTACTGCTGTCTTGTTTATTCTTCCATATATCCCTAGTTCTCCATGGGGAAGTGAAGAATTCTTCCTCCATAAGCCATGCGTGTCATAAGAGGTGACTAAAATACCAGGAGCAAGGGGCTAGTAATCCCTTCTGTATAAGTTACTAAATTTATAAAGAAAAACTTTTGTTGTTCATTTTAGGTCACCCTGCCTCTTTTAATTGACTATTCTTAACCTACTACAGTGGAACCTCAATTGTCAAACAGATTAGTTGTTGAACAAATCAGTTTTTGAACAAAATCAGTTTTTGAACAAAATCAGTTTTTGAACAAATCAGTTTTTGAACTGATTTGTTCGATTTGGTTTTCAAACGTGGTCTTGGTTGTCAACCGACAATGCTCGGATCATGTGATCACCAGAGTCCACAGTGTGGGTCTCAATCAGTATAGCAACTAACGCACATACTGTAAATATCTCATGAGCTCTTGCTGTGCATCATTCTATCGATTAAGTAAAAGAAACTGCCCATTTGCCTGTTTCAACTACCCAATAAAGTGGTCTGAAATTACTAATTTGGCCAATTTCATACAAAATTCAAGAAAGGCCAATTACAAAATAGGGTACAGCATAAACAATGCATACATTCCTGGCACTAAAATAACATTTTATCTGTTCATTAGCCATGTCTCCAGGCCCCTCTTATATTACGCTTGTTTTTCATTTTGAATTTTTATTCACACAAAAAATAGAAGATTTACTGTTATTCAGACTACTGCATAATTGTATAAATATTATTACAGCATTCGTGAATGCATATTAGACCCACCAGTTGACGTGTATTGAACGAGTGACATGATTTGTTTACTCTTTGAACATAGGCAAAATTGAACATTTCTGCTTCTTTGAGCTCAATTTTAAGCTACAGTGGACCCCCGGCTAACGAACACCCCGGAAATCATACACTTATGTAAGTATAATATTGTAAGTGCTTGTGGAAGTGTATTTTTGGGGGTCTGAAATAGACTAACCTACGTGACATTATTTCTTAAGGAAGTAAATTCGTTCGGTAATGGCACATGAGCAGGCTTCTGGGATGAAGTTTTTTCGTTAGCCGGGGGTCCACTGTGCTTTTAGTCTTTAAACCATTGAAAATAATCTCTCTTTCTGTAATATATCTTCCATTCTATCAAATGAGACCAAGAATACAACCATAAGTACCATACAAAAATACACCACAAAGTCGCTGTTTTAAACCAAAAACACGGTTGCATTTTTTCTCATTATGCACTGCGTGCTGCAGGATTTTGTTTTATACTGTGCACACTGACCATGCAGACCCATTTTCTCACATGTAGGCCTACCAGCTTTCTCCCGCAAGATTTAAAGCCGCTAGAATTTTGCCATTAGCTCTCCTCTGACAGGTAAGAGGCAATTAAATTTCCATTTACTATACTACAGTATTTCAGTTAAATTTTTATTTAGTATTCATTTTTACATTTTCCGTGTGCTGTATAATTTTATACATTGTTTTATGTGGTAGTACATTATTATTAAATTATTATATTGCCATTTTTGGTCTGGAATGGATTAATTCTAGTATTTACCTTATTCTTTATGGGAAAAATTGGTTTGGTTGTCGACCATTTTGGTTGTCAAACCGACATCTGGAATGAATTAAGTTCGACAACCGAGGTTCCGCTGTATTATTATTTTTTAACTCAATGGCTGTCTCCCACCAAGGCAGGGTGACCCAAAGAACCTGGGTCAATGCCCCTGCAACTCAGTCTGAGACCAGGCCTTGTGGTGGATCAAGGTCTGATCAACCAGACTGTTAATGCTGGCCGCATGCAAACTGACATACAAACCACAACCCGGTTGGTCAGGTACTGACTTTAGGTGCCTGTCCAGTGCCTTCTTGAAGACAGCAAGGGGTCTATTGGTAATCCCCCTTATGTATGCTGGGAGCCAGTTGAACAGTCTTGGGCCCGGAACACTTATTGTGTTGCCTCAGTGTACGCGTGGCGCCCCTGCTTTTCATTGGGGGAATGTTGAATCTCTTGCCGAGTCTTTTACAGTCATAGGGAGTGATTTTCATGTGCAAGTTTGGTACTAATTCCTCTAGGATTTTCCAAGTACAGTGGACCCTCGCCTAATGACCAAAATTAATTCCAGAAGCCTGCTCAAGTGCCATTACCAAACAAATTTACTTCCTTAAGAAATAATGTCACGTAGGTTAGTCTATTTCAGACCCCCAAAAATACACTTCCACAAGCACTTACAATATTATACTGTACTTACATGAGACCCAAAACCAAGTGAGACCCAAAACCAAGTGCGTCTAATAGATAGAATGGTAAAAATTGTTCGAGTTTGGAGCATAACGAACACCGGGGGTCCACTGTATCTCTCTCGCCTGCACTCCAGGGAATACAGATCAAGGGCCTTCAACCGTTCCCAGTAATTTAGGTGCCTTATCGTACTTATGTGTGCCGTGAAAGTTTTTTGTACACTCTCCAGGTCAGCAATTTCGCTTGCCTTGAAGGGGGCAGTTAATGTACAGCAGTATAACTCATTCACCAACATTCACTCGAATGCTATCTTTCCAGAAATGTATTGACATCAAAATCAGAGTACCCCTCCGACTGCAACATCCCCACTCATTCAGAATGCAGGCACTACCCTTCCCACATCCAGGACTCGAGTCCAGCTAACTGCTTTCCATGAATCCCTTCATAAAAGCTACCCTGCTGACACTCGAACAGCATGCCCATTAAAAACCACTTGTCTCCATTCAATCTTATCCAATATGTTTGCACAAGCCTGCTGCAGGCTCAAGAGCTAAAACTCGAAAGCCTCTTAAACCCTTTTCCTCCAACCATTCCTTAGATGACTCCTTCCTCTTCTATCTTCCACTGCAGATTTATACACCCTACCCATCTTTTCTACATGCCCAAACCACCTCAACAACCCCTCCTCAGCTCTCTGAATTATACCCTAGGTTTCACCACATTACCTTCTAATTTCTACACTCAGAATTCTCTGAATGACATTCACTTTACACATTACTCTCAAACATGACATATTTTCTGATTAAACAGCAGAATTTGCCTGCCCATTGCCCCAAATATCCACATGTCCAAAGACCCAGCAAAAACATGTCTTTTGTGTTTCACTTTCTACAACTGTATATAAAAGCCTGATAACATGTTTACAATATCGCATATTAACCCTTTCAGGGTCCGTGCCGTAGTTCTACGGCTTTGAGTTCAGGGTCCAAACCATAGTTCTATGTCCTGAGCTCAGCTCACTCAGATAAGCTGTGAGTGGTAAATTTGGGCCTAGATATGAGAGAATACATCTATGTGGTAAGTGTGCACCACATAAAACAAATCCTGCAGCACACAGTGTATAATGAGAGAAAAAAACTAAGACCGTAATTTTCGATTAAAACAGCGACTTTGCAGTGTTTTTTCGTATACTTTTTATAGTTGTATTTGCGATTTCTTGGTCTCATTTGATAGAATGGAAGATATATTACAGATATAGAGATGATTTTGATTGGTTTTAATACTGGAAATGGCTTGAAACTGAGCTCAAATTAGCAGAAATGTTAAATTTTTGCAGATGATCAAGAGTAAACAAATGACCTCACACGTCTAATACACGCCAGCTGGTGGGTCTAATATATGTTCACAAATGTGGTGATATTATTTGTATAATTATTACAATATTGCATAACAGTAAATCTTCTATTTTTTGGTTTGAATAAAAATTCATTATGTGAATAAAAAATAAAAATGGAATTAATTTGTCAAGACTGAAAACGTAACTAATGAACAGAGGAAATGTTTTTTAGTGCTAGGAATGCCTGCATTGTTTATTCTGCACCCTATTTTGAAATTGGAATATTTTGAACTTTGAGTTAACCCTTAAACTGTCCACACGTAGATATACGTTCACTCGCATAGCTGACCGAATATTTTGAAAAAAAATCTTTTTTTTTTTTTAAATGAAGAGCACATTTTTATAAACAGGATAGGCTAAAAAAATTTTGGGGCCAGTACTTACCGAGATATAAGCCCACCAATTTGGTACTGGATGCTCACCTGACACAACATCAAGTCCTGCCGCTTGCAGAAGTAATGCCGATATACTTTTTCTTTCTAGTTTTTATTTTAATTTATATAATTTTTATGTTCTGATAATTACAATTTACAATAGTTCTTGTGATTTCATAGCCAATCTTTGTTCTAACACTAATATTATGTACTGAAATAGTACTCAAATAGTCACAATCACACCAACAGGTGAACAGTTTCACCTTCCTTGGTCATTTACTATTGTCTATAAATATATATGAAGTATTTATAGGTCCCAGCAATGTTTTAGACATCCTGGAGTATATATGAAACTCCTTGAAGAATGGTGTTATGACAATTGTCAGATAACTACTGATGAGGCAGTGACATTGATGAATGAATGTGTGCAAGGAACCCTTGCTTTGTTTTCACTGTCTGTATCTGTCTATCTATATGTCTTTCTATCTGCCTATCTATCTATATGTCTGTCTATCTATCTGTCTATATATCTATCTGTCTATATATCTATCTGTCTATATATCTATCTGTCTATATATCTGTGTGTCTATCTATCTGTCTA
This sequence comes from Cherax destructor, assembly GCA_009830355.1. Lineage (NCBI taxonomy): Eukaryota > Metazoa > Arthropoda > Malacostraca > Decapoda > Parastacidae > Cherax > Cherax destructor. The sequence goes on along the minus strand of WNWK01021166.1, from coordinate 5,797 downwards.
GCTCGGCTTATCTGTTTCTGTTTGCCTGCCTGTGTGTGCCTGGAGTATAATATGAAACTCCTTGACAAATGGTGTTATGACAAGTGTCAGATAACACTGACAGCCCAATGACATTGATGAATGAATGTGCGCAGGGAACCCTCGCTTTGTTTTCACTGTCTATCTGTCTATCTATATGTCCATCTGTCTGTATATGTCTAGCTCTGCTTATCTGTCTTTCTGTCTGTCTGTGTGCCTGGAGTATATGAAACTCCTTGAAGAATGGTGTGTTGACAAGTGTCAGATAACTCTTGACAGCCCAGTGACATTTGATAAATGTCAGCAGTACTGGAGGGAACCCTCCCTTTTTCAATATCTGTCTGTCTGTCTGTCTATCTGTGTCTGTCTATCTGTATCTGTCTGTCTGTCTATCTGTCTGTATCTCTGTATCTGTCTGTCTATGTATCTGTCTGTTTGTCTAGCTCTGCTTATGTCTGTCTAACTCTGCTTATCTGTCTGCCTGTGTATGTCTTTCCATCTGCTTGTCTCAGTCTCAGAGTGCGTCTCGTAAGCCAACAGGTATTATACACGATGCAGAAGTGACGATGCGTATTACTTGCCAGGGGTTTCCATGCTTATTATGTATTATATCTACAAGCAATGTACAGTGGACCCCTGAGTTTCGTAAAAACTTCACTCCTGAAGTCAGCTCAAGTGCCATTACCGAACGAATTTACTCCCTTAAGGAAAAATTTCACGTAGGTTAGTCTATTTCAGACCCCCAAAAATACACTTCCACAAGAACTTACAAAATTATACTTACATAATTGCACGATTTCCGGGGTATTCGTTAACCGAGGGTCCACTGTATAGCACTTTTCCTGGAATTTTTGGGTTATCCTAGGTAATTTACACTATGTATAATAACTGTACTTATGTGTACATGTGAGAGAGAGACAGAGATATAGGACATATAGATAGATATATCGACAGACAAAGATATAGACAAAGATATAGACAGACAAAGATATAGACAGACAAAGATATAGACAGACAAAGATATAGACAAAGATATAGACAGATAAAGATAGAGACAGACAAAGATATAGACAGACAAAGATATAGACAGACAAAGATATGGACAGATAGAGATATAGACAGATAGAGTTATAGACAGAGAGACAGCCAAAGCCAGCCAGCCTGCCGAATACATAAGAACATAAGAAAGAAGGAACACTGCAGCAGGCCTACTGGCCCATGCAAGGCAAGTCCATGTCACCCCCCAACTTAGACCAATGACCCACCTAGTCAGGTCACATCCTCTGAAGGAAGGAACATGGCATCAGACCTAGTAGCACAAGCTAGTCAGGTCCAACTCACACCCACCCACAGCCACTCATGTATTTATCTAACCTATTTTTACTTTCCTCTTATAAGGGGAGTGTTAATGCGACATAACATCATTGAATCCCTGGTGTTTGCCACACTATTTGCTCTAGCTGGCACTCAATCGAACTGGTGCTCCCACAAGGTACTAAGTGGTCCCAGATTTTTTTAATACTGCGCACACTGAGGGCGCAGACCCATTCTCTCATGTCTAGGCGACTCAGGCCTATCGAGCTAAATTTGAATGAATGTAAAATAAAACGTAGATGTACATTCGGTCAGCTACGCGCGTGAATGTATATCTACGTGTGGACAGTTTAAGGGTTAAATTGGCTAAATTACCAATTTCCGATCACTTTATTTTGTAGTTGAAACAGTTGACTGGGCGATTTCTTGTGCTCAATCGATAGCACAGAAGTAATACTAGTGAAATAGCTAAGAATTTGGTCGACTGGAATAATGTAATTGGCCTAAAATGGGAGTCAAAGTCGGCAAAATTGCCAATGCGTAAATATCACTGATGCATCAAAATTCGCGAGAGCATAATTTCGTCAATTTTCAATCAAATTTCATACTTTTTATTTTATTACCTTCAGAAAAAGATTCTCTACCATTTCATAAGATAAAAAAAGAATTTTTTGTTTTTTAAATTCTTGGACACTGGTGCACCCTCTGAAATTTGGCCTCTGGTCCCTGAAAGGGTTAAGTGAGTGATAGAGCCAGGCCTAAAAAATGCACATACAGTGGACCCTTGGTTTTCGTTCACCTCCAAACTCGAACAGTTATGTAAGTGTATTTTTGTAAGTGCTTTTGTAAGTGTATTTTTGGGGGTCTGAAATGACTAATCTAATTAACATTTGTCCTTATGGGAACAAATTCGTTCGGTAACGGCACTCAAACAGCATTCTGGAAACAATTTTCAACGAAAACCAAGGGTCCACTGTACAGTACCTACATTATTTAACTTAAAATACTTTCATCCTTAGCTTACAGTGAGTGGTGAATATATTTATTGTAGGAAGTCTGAATAAATGAAGAATGGGTATACAAATTGAAAACTGCTGCATCAGTGAAATGCTGTAAGGCAGGGCCCACCTGTATACATACAAATACAAATTTTATTCCTTTGCATAGTATACAGTGAGAGATTTACATGTTATTCAATTTTCTTAAGTACAAAGAAAGCCACTTACAGGCCTGAGCATTTCAGGTAGACTAATCCTAATGCTTACACACTACCTAAACTAAACAGAGGTTATGGAGTGGTAAATTTTAATTTTTCATTATTTTACATTAATACAAATGAGAGGTAGCCCAAATTTTTATAATAATTAAGGTTTATAGTAGAGAGGTAGCAAGAAACAAATTAAAGTAGTATTACAATTAGCACAATTTACAGTATTACAACAGTACAGTTTTAAGTGTATATTAATATTTTAGCCCCTCAAGGGAGGTTCCTTGATGCTGGTGAGGGGCTCTTGATCTAGGGAACTGGATCTCTGCTCCAGTTCCCTGAATTAAGCCTGAATACCTTCCACATCCCCCCCACAGGCGCTGTATAATCCTATGGGTTTAGTGCTTCCCCCTTGATTATAATAATAATTAATATTTTAGATTGATTTAGTAGGGATTACTTGAGTAGTTTCAAACTGGATTAATGATTACAAGCATAGTATAGCGTTGGTTTAGTTAAGTTTGGGAGATGAGATGATTTTTTAATTATAGCCCTATATATTGATTTGCAGGCAGGGGATCTTTTGCCGGTTTGGGCAATGAATTCCAGATCTTAGGGCCCTTTATGCACATTGCATTTTTGCATAAGGAGAGATGGATACAAGGGATATCGAAGAGAGTTTTGTGCCTTGTGCCTGTGCATTCTGTTGTAGTTATTAAGGAGAAATTTGAGAGGAGGGTTTATATTGGAGTTAAATGTTCTCTATATATAGTAGGCACAATATGAGTGCATATTTTGTATATTAAGTAGGTTCAAACTCTTGAAGAGCAGTGGGGTGTGTTGTCTGGTGAAGGAATTTGTGATCATCTGCACAACAGCTTTTTGTTGGGTTATTGATGATTTAAGGTGATTGGCGTGGTAGATCCCCAAGCACAAATACCATACGTGAGGTAAGGGTAGATTAGAGAGTGGTATAAGTAGTGCCGTTTGGGGTATGTAGTACTGTATCTTGGAAAGGATGCCTACTGTTTTGGATACCTTCTTAGCTATATGTTGGATGTGGGTCTGAAATTTAAGGTTGCAGTCAAGGTGTAGCCTCAAAATTTGTCCTCAGTGTCTTGTGATGGGATGAGCAATGATGGGATAAGAATAAAATTTCTGTATAGCCTGTAATGCACTAATAGCAGTTTTAAACTACTACAGATGTTGAGGTAAGCTGTGATGCAATACATATAAAGGCCATGAGAACTGCATACAATTCAGCTGTGAAAATGGTAGCCCAGTCTAATAAATGATATTGTATAAACTGTCTGGAAAAACTGCTACAAACCCAACACCTTCAGAGGACTTAGAACCATCAGTGTAAACTGCAGTGGCATGAGAATGAGGTTGGAAGTGGTCAAGAAAAAGTAAGCAAGAAGCTATAGTAGGTAATTGAGCTTTTGCACAAAGAAGCGGGGAAGAACACACACAAATTGTCACAACTTCCCAGGAAAAAAGAGAAAAGTAAGATACTGAATGGACATACAGAGGGAGGTAGCTAAAGGGAAGCCAAGAGAGAGTGAATACAGAATGAAAAGGGACTTTAACATCCGTTACTATCCTATATGAAGAAAGATCATGAAGGTCATGAGAGTGGACAAAATAATCGAGACAATGGACCACGAATAGAGGCATCTAAACGGAGTAAGAGGTTAATAGTGGATCGTCCACAATGAAAGCCAGTGAGTCATCATCAGCAGCAACCTGGTTGACCAGAGAAGCACTGTACAAGCCAGGCCCGAGGCCAGCCTCAGGGTAAAAAAAAAACTCAGAACTCATCAGATACAGTGGAACCCCGAGTTTTGGCCATAATTTGATCCAGAAGGCTGTTCAAGTGCTGTTACCGAATGAATTTGTTCCCATAAGGAATAATGATAATTAGATTAGTCCATTTCAGACCCCCAAAAATACACTTACATAATTGTTCGAGTTGGGAGGTGGCCGAAACTCAGGGTTCCACTGTATACGTATATCATAGGTTTATTTACCAGACGTTCTAACAACTTGCAAACTGCATTAAGAGCAATGGATTGATAGTGAGAGGCATCATGGCGTTAAGTACCTGACTTGTGAAAGGGCACAACAGTGGCAGTTTTCATGGACGGGGAAGAACCCTTAAGACCAAACAGGATTAGAGGCACTAAGAGGACAGCGAGTGCCATCAGATGTAAATGTTGAGTGTGTACAATATGAAAGCCATCAGCCCGCTCTGCAGTGGAAAGTGTTGACTCAAGTTTGCGAAGCTTGAAAGGCCTGTTGACCTTCCAGTTTCCTATAGAGTTGTTCCTTTTACGGACTATTTTGTGGTCATTGCTACCCACCTTCGCACCCGTTGGCAACAACGCTGGTCTGACCTGCTAAATAACAAACTTCATTCTATTAAACCGAGGATAGGTTTCTGGCATTCTTGTCATCAATGTCGAGGTTGGAAGACTACACTCTCCGTCTTCGCATGGCACACTCGTCTTACTCACGGGTATCTCATGGAGAGGCTCCCTGCCCTCTCTGTGAGCACTGTCAGGTTCCAGTGTCTGTTCGACATATTCTGTTGCACTGCCCACTACGTATATCAACGGCGTCTTCGCTCTGCGGCCCTTTCTTTACCTTCCCTTCTTGCTGATGGACCCTCCTTTAATCCTGACTCTCTCGTTGACTTTTTGACAAACTGACTTACTACACAAACTCTGAAGATTATACCTTTAGCACCTCCCTCAGTCCCTTCTACCTCGATCTCTTGCTACCCTCTATCCCTGCACTATCCACTGCCCTTCTGCACTCCATACCCTACTAATCATCCATCTCCCTCTTACAATCCATTCTCCCTGCATCCTGTCCTGCCCTGCCACGCTGTATAACCCTTGTGGTTTAGCGCTTCTTTTGATTATAATAATTGAAAGGCCTGTACAGTATATTTTTCCCAGGTTACACAGCCATTCACAACTGTAGGACAGACAAGCGAGGGGGTGGAACAGCAATATATTATACAGATCAACTCGAATGTATCAAAAACTCTTGTACAAGGGATGAACATGGAGAATATATTATAGCTAAATTTAAATCAAAAGACCTGCAAAACCCTCACAGTGATAAACATCTACAGATTACCACAGTCAAACATCCGCCACTTTAGTGAAAAACTAGGAAACCTGATAATCGATTCACGCCTTAACAAAGATCATTTGCTGCTCACAGGAGATTTCAACATAAATCTCCTAC
>WNWK01021165.1:0-34498 GCA_009830355.1 Cherax destructor | reverse complement strand
GGGTCTTATTTGTTTAGATGTGGACCAGAGTTGGTCTGACATGGGATAGGCGTGCAACCCGAAAATTGCAGAACCATAGGGGGAGAAGCCAGAAGCATAGTCAAAGAAGAGCAGAGGTCAGACGTATCAAAGGGACCAGTCGGAACTCCGGTACCTGAAGCAGGTGACAAACCAGCACCAGTAAGAGGTACAGGGTATTGGAAGTGTCCAAAGAGTGGTCCAAGAACGAGATAGGGTCAGAACTGGGTGCAGTATCAGGAAGGGGCCCAGGGTAGTGTAGGTTCACGGATTGGGTCATCCATGGTTAGGTTACTTTTTCTTTTCATTTTTAATAAAAAAAGGAATAAAAAAGGGAGAAACATGGAGGAATAGCTCCTAGGAGGAATGAAAGGGGCGTAAATCCCCCTACGTGCCCAAGAGGACCTCAGCACAACAAGTAGTGCAGATGCGGCATGGAACCCGTGCCATACCCTACTCTTCATGCCAGTAAACCAGCAATCCGGGATAGCAACCTCATATCCACCGAGCCACCTCGGCGAACAAAGAGAGGGCGGCCAGACACCCGCCACAAAACATACCTCCTTCGGCCACCACCCCAGGAATCTGAAAGGTGGCCTCCAGAGATACACCCGTCGCCCGAAAGACACCCAAAGCCACCCCCCGGGAGACCGGAGAGGGATCGGGACATCCCCAGGCGATCCAGATTCCACAGCAAACTACACCACCGCCAAGAACCTCAACGGAATGGGATGGACACGGTTCCCTTCCCCTACCTAGGAAACAGAATGCCTGTCGAGAGAATTTCACAGGGTAAAAATGGGAAGGGAATAAGGGAGGGATGAGGAGGAGGAGGAGGAAAGGGAAAAGGGAGGATGGGGAAGATGGAAAAGGGGAGGGGATATTGGGGGTAATTAGGTTCGGTCTGAGGAAGAAAACCAAGAGGTCCAATTCCTCAGACCGATAGCCTCTTTACCTCGACAAGGAGCCCCCCTTAAAGAAGAGAATAAACCAGAATTTGTGGATATTTAATCAAGTTTAATCAGAGCTGATAGAGAAGATATTGGCTCTATATTTTAACGTTGGGATAAATGAAGAGAAATTCTATCTGGAAAGGTCTAGATCTGTGAAATAACTGTTAGATTAATGCTGATAATGAAGATTTTACTGGATACAATGATTGGATGACATATTGAACAACTGTGAACTGGAAAGAGTTATGTTTGCTCCTTATATGTGGTATAAAACCACAGAACAGGTATCTACTTATTGGTCAATATTAGGTCAGCATCCTGTTAGATGTATACAATTTTATAAACAAACAAATCCTTATTCATCAAGTTTACAATAATTTTCATTAGTCATATACAGTACACTATTAATACAGCCAGTTTTACTGGTTTGGAATATTTTATTTAATAACAATTCAAGAACTATATGATGTGAGTTAGGGAGTTGAGAAGATAGGTATCAAAGGAGGAGTAATGTGGTGAGCCATTATTACTAAAGTTCCACCTGTCTCTGAGGTACATCTTTATCAGTAAGTGCCAGATGTGCCAGAGGTCTCCCCAGTTGTATGTTTGAAATACAGTGGTACCCCGAGTTTCGCCACCTCCCAACTCGAACAATTATGTAAATGTATTATTGTAAGTGCTTTTGTAAGTGTATTTTGGGGGTCTGAAACAGACTAATCTAATTTACATTACAGTCATCCCTCCGTTTTCTGTATCTCTGTTTTCGTGTATTTCAGTTTTCGTGCAGTTTTTTCAGGGAAAATTGACCTGTTTTCGTGTGATCCCTCCATTTTCGTGCTTGGTCCGGAACCCTGTCCAGTGCCCAGCGCACATACAAAGCCCGCAAGCCCCCCTCCCACACACATTCTCAGGCAGTGTAGCATTGTTTCTGGTTGAGTGAACATTATCCTGCGAGTTCATACAAACATTTCTTAACAATCCATTGTTTTGGCCCTTGATTATTGTGTGTATAACTCAAATAAGCCACCACGGGCCCAAAGATAGCTCCTAGTGTCAGTCTTTTGGTAAAGAAAGTGAGGAACACCATAGAATTAAAGAAAGAAATCGTAGCAAAGTGGTGATGGGAGGCAGTGGTGGTGAGAGGCAGTGGTGATGAGAGGCAGAGGTGGTGAGAGGCAGTGGTGATGAGAGGCAATGGTGGTGAGAGGCAGTGATGAGAGGCAATGGTGGTGAGAGGCAGTGGTGATGAGAGGCAGTGGTGCTTGTTTGTTGGTTGAGGCAGTGTTAGAGGCAGTGGTGATGAAAGGCAGTGGTGGTAAGAGGCAGTCTTAATGTAGAGTGAGAGGTGAGTAAACAAGATTATATGAATAAACGAGAGAGAATGAGAGTGTAGAAGTTTCGGTAGTTTTGTCAACAAACCAGTTGTTGTTGTTGTTGCTGCTGCTGTTGTTACCAGCCAGCCTGGACAGGAATGATTCCTGTTCACACCTTGAAGCGACTGGAAAGAAGCGGTGGTAGAGGCGGTGATGAGAGGCAGTGGTGATGAGAGGCAGTGGTGATGAGAGGCAGTGGTGATGAGAGGCAGTGGTGATGAGAGGCAGTGGTGGTGAGAGGAGTGGTGATGAGAGGCAGTGGTGATGAGAGGCAGTGGTGGTGAGAGGCAGTGGTAGTGAGAGGCAGTGGTGATGAGAGGCAGTGGTGGTGAGAGGCAGTGGTGGTGAGAGGCAGTGGTGGTGAGAGGCAGTGGTGGTAAGAGGCAGTCTTAATGAAGAGTGAGAGGTGAGTAAACAGGATTAAATGAATAAACGAGAGAGAATGAGAGTGTAGAAGTTTCGGTAGTTTTGTCAACAAACCAGTTGTTGTTGTTGTTGCTGCTATTGTTATTGTTACCAGCCAGTCTGGACAGGAATGATTCCTGTTCACCTTGAAGCGACTGGAAATAAGTGATCTAATGCAGTTAGCCTTACAAACTCCGTTTTCTCTTATACTAATGCGTCTGAAGGAGGAAAGAATAGGAAGATGTTTTCATAGCTGGACCGAGTATGCCCGCCACCACATTTGTAAAGAGACACATATTTTATTCATTCTAGAGTGTATATCACATTTTTATGTTATTTATATTGTTTATTATGTCATATTAGATGAATTGTGATAGATAAATAAGCCGTAGAGCTGATATTAGTGTAAAATTGAAGCATTTTGTCCTGCCTCCCAACAATAAACTCGCCTCTCTCTCTCCTCTCCATCTTCCATACACCAACAAGAGTCGCCAATAAAAGTAAGTGTGATGTTAAATGTTCATTTATACATGTTATTAGTGCTTTATATTTATTTGTTATTCTTTTCTGTATGTAAATCTATATTTAATCTCTAAAAAATTATTTTTTGTTAATACTCCTGGGTGTCTGAAACGGATTAATTGAATTTCCATTATTTCTTATGGGTAAAATGGCTTCAGTTTTCGTGTGTTTCAGTTTTAGTGCATCCCTCAGGAACGGATTAAACACGAAAACCGAGGGATGACTGTATTCCTTATGGGAACAAATTCATTCGGTAACGGCCCTCGAACAGCCTCCTGAATCGAATTATGGTTGAAACTCGGGGTTCCACTGTATTAATTCAGGATTGTACATGTGAAATTCAAATAGATAATATTTCACATACGGAGTGTTAATCTGTAGTCATCTTAGTTAGTAAAATTCATAGTAAAATTTTTTTGTAAAAACATTGGTCATAATTCGTCCTGGACGCATATGCGTGGCCCGCACGGCCCGACACTCCATTCAGTCAGTGTGCCATTGTTTACCAGCGAGTGACGGTCACCCACAAATTCATACCATATATTTTGCCATTATTCCATTGTTTTTAGTGCTTGCAACTGCTATGGCCCCAAAGAAAGGTCCTAGTGCCAGCCCTGTGGTAAAGAAGGTCAGAAACAAAGTAGAACTCAAAAAAGAGATCATTGCAAAATATGAAAGCGGAGTACATGTCGCTGAGCTGGCTAGGCTGTATGGCAAAGCCTATACAACCATCGCTTCCATCGTGGCCAAGGAAAATGAAATCAAGGAAGCTGTTGTTACGAAAGGTGCAAGTATGGTCACAAAACAGAGATCGCAAATAATGGAAGATGTGGAGACTTTGTTGTTGGTGTGGATCGCCGAGAAAGAATTAGCAGGAGATAGTGTTACGCACGCGATAATATCTGAAAAAGCAAGGCAGTTGCATGATGATCTCGTCAAGAAAATGCCTGCAACAAGTGATGAAGTGAGCAAATTTAAAGCCAGCAAAGGCTGGTTTGACAGATTTAAGAAGTGTAGTGGCATACACAGTGTGATAAGACATGGTGAGGCTGCCAGTTCTGACAAATATGTGGAGGAATTCAAAGACTAGGTAGAGGCTGAAAAATATCTGCGTGAATTCAAGGGGTACATAGAGGCTGAAAAATTACAACCCCAACAAGTATTCAATTGTGACGAAACAGGCCTGTTTTGGAAGAAAATGATAAACAGGACCTACATTACACAAGAGTAAAAGGCACTGCCAGGAGACATGCCTATGAAGAAAGACAGGCTAACTCTTATGTTGTGTAGTAATGCTAGTGGGGATTTCAAAGTGAAGCCTTTACTTGTGTATCACTCTGAAAATCCCAGTGTTCAAGAAATACAGTGTTGCCAAGGCTAATTTGTGTGTGATGTGGAAGGCTAACACTAAGGTATGGGTCACGAGGGAAATTTTCCTTGATTGGTTCAATGAAGTGTTTGGCCCCAGTGTGAAGAAATACCTCCTGGAAAATAAATTGGACCTCAAGTGCCTCCTGGTAATGGACAATGCTCCTTCTCATCCTCCAGACTTAGAAGAGCAAATTGTGGAGGAGTTTCAGTTCATCACAGTGAAATTCTTGCCCCCTAATACCACTCCTCTTCTCCAGCCCATGGACCAGCAGGTCATTTGTAACTTCAAAAAACTGTACACCAAAGCAATGTTTCAAAGATGCTTTGACATAACCTCAGACACTGAATTGACCCTAAAAGAGTTTTGGAAAGATCCCTTCAATATCCTCCATTGCATAAACCATATAGGGAAGGCTTGGGAGGAAGTGAGCTCCAAGACTTTGAACTCTGCTTGGAAAAAATTGTGGCCAGACTGTGTCCCAGAGAGGGATTTTGAAGGTTTAGGGGATGAGCCTCAGGACCCTGAGCCTGTTGTGGAACAAATTGTGACACTGGGGAAGTCCATGGGGTTGGAGGTTAGTAGCAAGGATGTGGAAGAGTTGGTGGAGGACTACAATGAAGAGCTAACTACTGCAGATCTGCAAGAGCTTCATCTGCAACAGCAACAGACCACAGCTCGGGAAACTGCTTAAGAGGAGGAGGAAGAGAGATGGAAGACGTTGCCTTCTTCAAATATTAAGGAGATTTGTGCCAAGTGAACTGATGTGCAAAGATTTATGGATCGTTTTCACCCTAACAAAGCTGTTGCAGGCCGTGCTGGCAACATGTACAATGAGAATGTGGTGTCCCATTTCAGGGAAGTTTTAAAGCAACGCCAGACACAGAGCTCCCTGGACAGTTATTTTGTGAGACAGGGGTCCAGTGACTCTCAAGCTGGTCCTAGTGGCATTAAAAAACAAAGGAGGGAAGTAACCTCTGATAAGGACTTGGTACCTGAGGTCTTTATGGAAGGGGATTCCCTTCCAAACATAGAAAAAACTTCCATCCTCTCCCCTCCTCCCGTCTTCCACACATCAACAACTCTTCAATAAAGGTAAGTGACATTATATTATACTTTTATTCTTCATGTCTCATTGTTTTCTGTGTAATTTAATGTATATTTAACCCTTTGACTGTCGCAACCCCTAATCCTGAGGTGTCTCCTGTTGTCGCAAAATTTTGGAAAAAAAAAAATATTTTTTCTAATGAAATGATAGAGAATCTTTTCCAGGTGGTAATGACACCAAAAGTACGAAATTTGATGGAAAACTTACGGAATTACGCTCTCGCGAAGTTACCGATGTCGGCGATATACGCATCGGCAATTTCACCGACTTCGAGCCCTATTTTTGGCCAATTCCATTGTTACAGTCTACCAAACTCTTACTATTTCTTTAGAACTCCATTTGTTCTATCGATTAAGTACAATAAACCACCAGTTTACTGATTTCAACTACCAAATAAATTGATCAGAAATTGGCAATTTGGCCAATTTCATGCAAAATAAAAAAAATGTCAATTTCAAAATAGGGTTCAGAATAAACAATACAGACATTCCTGGCACTAAAATAAGATTTTCTCTGTTCATTAGTCACATCTTTAGGCCTTGCATATATTACTCTTGTTTTCTATTTTGATTTTTTATTCACACAAAATGTAGAAGATTTACTGTTATGCAGACTACAGCATTATTGTAAAAATGGTATAAATAATATCAGTGCACTTGTGTAAGAATATTAGACTCCACAATTGATGTGTATTGAACGAATGGCGTGATTTGTGTACTCTTCAACATTGACAAAAATCGAACATTTCCACTATTTCAGCTCAATTTCAAGGTCATTTTCATCATAAAACTAACCAAAATCATCTCTATTTCTGTAATATGTTTTCCATTCTATCAAATGAGACCACGAAAGAGAGAATAAAACCATAAATACTATACAAAAATACACCTCAAAGTCGGCATTTTAATCCAAAAAACACGGTCGGAGTTTTTTTTTCTCATTATGCACTGCGTGCTGCAGGATTTTTTTTTTATACAGCGCACACTGACCACACAGACCCATTCTCTCATATGTGGGCCTACCAGCTTTCTCCCGCTTGATTTGAAGCCGCTAGAATTTTTGAGTATACAGTAATCCCTCGTGTTTCGGTGTTTCCGAATGTCGGTTATTTTGTGTTTCGGTGGCTTTTTTCAGTCAATGTTTCCCTCGTGTATCGGTCCGTACCAGACCTGTCCGCCTGCCCGCGCTTGCATGCCTCGCCGCACAGGATGCCAGTCTAGCGTTGTTTACCGTTGAGAGAACATTACCCAGCGCACTCTTTCAAACATTTCACAATAAATTTACTCTGTTTAATGCTGGTTTAGTGATTGTTACTGAAATAAGTCACCATGGGTCCAAAGAAGCTTCCTAGTGGCACCCCTGTGGTAAAGAAAGTGAGGAACACCATCGAAGTGAAGAAGGAGATTGTAGAAAAATGTGAGAGTGGCATACGTGTGAGTGAGCTTGCCAGGATGTACTGTACAACAAAAACCAATCCACTATCACCTCTATCCTGGTAAAGAGAAATCAAGGAAGCTAATGTTGCAAAAGGTGTTGATATGTTAACGAAAAATAGATTGAAAACAGTGGATGAAGTTGAGATGTTGTTGGGGGTGTGGATCAATGAAAAACAGATAGCGGGTGATAGTATTTCCACGGCGATAATTTGTGAAAAGGCAAGGCAGTTGCACGCAGATCTTGTCAAGACAATGCCTGCAACCAGTGGTGATGTGAGTGATTTTAAAGCCAGCAAAGACTGGTTTGAGAGATTTAAGAAATGTAGTGGCATACACAGTGTTGTGAGGCATGGTGAGGCAGCCAGTTCAGACAAACGTGCTGCTGAAAAATTTGTGCAGGAATTCCAGAGGTTCGTAGACACTGAAAAATTTGAACCCCAACAAGTGTTTAATTGTGATGAAACAGGCCTGTTTTGGAAGAAAATGCCAAAGAGGACCTTCATTACTCAGGAGGAAAAGGCACTGCCAGAACACAAGCCTATGTAAGACAGGCTAACTCTCATGTTGTGTGGTAACGCGAGTGGGGATTTTAAAGTGAAGCCTTTACTGGTGTATCACTCAGAAAATCCCAGACCCTTCAAGAAACACAATGTTAACAAGAATAATTTGTGTGTGTATTGGAAGGCTAACACCAAGGCATGGGTCACTAAGGATATTTTCGTGGAATGGCTCACTGGAGTGTTTGGCCCCAGTGTGAAGAAATACCTCCTGAAAAAGAAATTGGGACTCAAGTGCCTCCTGCTACTGGACAATGCTCCTGCTCATCCTCACAACTTGGAAGACTATTTGCCTGATAACTTCAGTTTCATCACAGTGAAGTTCTTGCCTCCTAACACCACTCCTCTCATCCAGCCCATGAACCAGCAGGTCATTTCTAACTTCAAAAAACTGTAAACCAAAGGAGTGTTTGAAAAGTGCTTTCAAGTGACCTCGGACACTGAGTTGACCCTAAGAGAGTTCTGGAAAGATCACTTTAATATCATCCATTGCATAGGCCTTATAGGTAAGGCTTGGGAGGGAGTGACTTCCAGGACTTTGAACTCTGCTTGGAGACCACTGTGGAAGGATTGTGTTGAAAAGAGGGATTTTGAAGGATTTGAGGCTGACCCTGACCCTGATGACCCTGTGCCTGTTGTGGAAGATATTGTGGAATTGGGCAAGTCCCTGGGGTTGGAGGTGAGTGTTGAGGATGTGGAAGAGTTGGTGGAGGACCACAGGGTAGACCTAACCACTCAAGAGCTGCAAGAGCTTCGTCAGGAACAGCATCAGCTGACAGAAGAGAAAATAGTTTCACCGGAGGATGGACAGGGTGAGGTAGTAACTTCTTCAGAGATTAAGGAAATGTGTTGTATGTGGACTAAGTTGCAGACATTTGTTGAAAAACACCACCCTGAGCAATCTGAAACAAGCTACATCTGCAACTTGTTCAATGACAAAACCTTGTCCCACTTCAGGAAAATGTTAAAGAAGTGCAAGAAACAGAGCACTCTTGACAGTTTTTTTTCTAGACAGGGGTCTAGTGACTCTCAAGCTGGTCCTAGTGGCATTATAAAAAAAAGAAGGGAAGTAACCCCAGATAAGGACTTGTTACCTGAAGTCCTTATGGAGGGGGATTCCCCTTCCAAACACTAACCCCTCCCCCTGTCCTCCTCCCTATCTTCCAGATGCCAACAAGCCTCTTCAATAAAGGTAAGTAAATGTTATTTATTATTATGTTATTTATTTATTATGTAGTATTTAATATTATTTTGTGTTAATAATGTTGTTTTGTGTATGTAGAACTTTAATTAAAATGTATTTTTTGTAAATATTTTTTGGTGGAACGGATTAATTGTATAGTGGACCCTTGGTTAGAGGCCGTAATCCGTTCCAGGAGCTAGGCCTTCAACCGAAATGGCCTTTAACCGAAATAATATTCCCCATAAGAATTAATGTAAAAACAATTAATTCGTTCCAGACAAAAAATATCAACAAAAAAATATTTTTTTTAACCCTTAAACAGTCCACACGTAGATATACGTTCACCTACATACTGCTCCGAATATTTTGAATTTTTTTTTTTTTTTAAATGAAGAGCGCATTTTTAAAAATAGGATACGCTAAAAAAAATATTAGAGCCAGTACTTACCGAGATATAAGCCCGCGAAGTTGGTGCTAAATGATGTAGTGTTGGCAACATGGAGCACTGCCGCTTGCAGAAACAATAAACATTTATCGTTTTTTTTCAATTTTTTTCCATTTTCTGTTGTTTTCATGCTATGATAATAATGTTTTGATGCAGATCTTTTGATTTCATTGCCAATTCTTGTTTAGACACAAATGTTTGGTACTGAATTAGTAATCATACTGTCACAAACACACATGTTCACACTGATAAATGAATTTGTACACCTGGTTCAATCACTTACTATTGTTTACATATATATACAAGGTATTTACAGGTCCCATTTATGTTTCTAGAAGTCCACCACTGTATGATACTCTAAGAAGCATGGATTCATACAGAGTGCCACTCCACATTGCTGACACATGTATCGTGTGTCTTTTCGCACTTGGGGTCGCTGTTTACTGTAAGCACACACAACACACTTTTTCTGAGAGTACTTCTTCTTTGGAGTAGATGGTAATAGTATCAGGCAGTGACAGTTAGGGATTATTCGGTTGGGCACTTCCCCTTCTGGTTATGGAGTGACAGGTCGCTGTGGAGTGGCAGGTATAGGTGTGGTACCATACTTTCTCGCTATCTGCTTGATGACATTTAGGGTGAATTCCGCATATCGTTGTCGCTTCCCAGTCTTTATTTCGTACATGTTGAAGGCATTGAGTACTGCAATGTCAACAAGGTGGAAAAACACTTTTATATACCACAGCCTATCATCATGTCACACTTGTCGACTAGTCGCATATTGTGTGTATAGTCGATGACAACAGCTGGCTTTTCAATAGGTTCATTGTTGAACCTGCTCAGTCTGTCTGTCTGTACCATCTCGTTTCTGTGGATGGTTGACAGCAATGTCACGTCTCGTTTGTCATGCCATGACAGTGCCATGATGTCACTGGCATGAAACGCCTGCACTACACTTCATCCAGTGAACTTTGGCATGTGTTTTCTATTTCTTCTCACTGTTCCACATATATCACTATTGTTCACACGTAGGAAATCAGTGAGCATAGGGCTTGTGTACCAGTTGTCTGTGAACAATGTATGGCCCTTGCCAAGGTATGGCTGCATCATCTTGCGAACAACATCACCAGAAATGCCCAACATGCGCCTGGTATCATCGAGTGTATTTTTTCCTGTGTAGATAATGACATCCAACACAAGACCAGTCTCACAGTCACACATAACAAACAGTTTTATACCAAAGCGATTACGTTTGCTTGGTATATATTGTTTGAATGACAGTCGTCCCTTGAACAGAACAAAGGACTCATCAACAACAATGTTCTTGAATGGATAAAAGTAGGCACTGAATTTTTGCTTGAGATACATAAACAATTCCCAGATTTTGTAGAGGAGGTCATTTCGGTTTGGTGTATTCCTGTCAGAGAAGTGCAACATTCTTAGCAACAGAATGAATCTGTTGCAGGGAAGGAGGTCACGGAAGACTGGAGTGCTAATGAAGTGGTCTGTGGACCAGTAGTTTGCTATATTGTTCTTATATGTGTGTGGCATAAGCATGACAGTGCCAAGGAATACATTTCAGCCACAGTTGTATCTTTCCACCTGCGCAGCCGTGACGATTCTGTAACATCTACATGGTCCTTTGTATACTGGTAGTACAGGTTGGTCTGGGTAACAATCAGTTTCATTATCGGCTCATCAAAGCATAGTTGAAAATAGTCTAACTCTGTAGACTCATTTGTGATGGGACAGTGTGGCATGATGCCACTTCCACTGCCATCAAAATTGAAAGGATGTGGCACGAATGGTGTATGTTCAGTCCAATTCCATTCACGATCAGATGGTTCAGGGTGGACCTGTGGCATGGGACGTGGGGGAGCAGGAGGAGGGACGGGAGTGGGGCCAGCACATGGTTGAGAGGGTGCCTCGTGGTCCTTTGTCTGTCCGCACACCGCGCCATGTGGTCCAGGCATCGTGCCACCCACCACTTCTTCCTCCATCCCAGCATACTCTCCTTCATTATCACTATCACTGTCAGTGGCAGGGGTTTTTGAACGTGACCTGCTAAGACCCTTGCCTCTGACTGCATATGGCACACTGCCTGAACGTAGGTTATGACGCCCAAAAGTACGTTTCACTGGGAAATAATGATAATCACTGTCACTCGACGAATCGTCTATGGGCATAAAATCGATTTCATCATCGTTACTTATATCACTTTCACTATCGTCATCACCATAATACATGGAAAATGATAATTTCCTCTTGCGGAGTTGCAGCTGGGCTGAGGGTCTGTGGCCACACTGGCCACACCAGATGTGCTGGGCTGAGGGTCTGGTATGGCCACACTGTCCACGCTGGCCACACTGGTCACCCCCAGAGGTGATGGGCTGAGGGTCATCTGGGTTGTCATCAATAGTTTCACTAATTCCTTGATTATTAGTGGCTATATCACTGTCTAATTCACTAAACTCGCGTTCTGTTTCATTTTCCGGGAATAGTAGAGTGTTAATACGACGAGGCGTGAGTGAATCACGGGGGTTTGCCATGATGTTGACCCAAGATGGAGCTGAAACTAACTGGAGCTACCATGCGGTACCCTGGCGTCCCCGATTTTTTTCATACTGCACACACTGAGTGCGCAGACCCATTCTCTCATGTCTAGGCGACTCAGGCCTATCGTGCTAAATTTGAATGAATGAAAAATAAAACATAGATCTACGTTCGGGGCAGTATGCACGTGAACGTATATCTACGTGTGGACAGTTTAAGGGTTAAGATTAACTATAGTTTTACATACACAAAACAATGAGAACTAAATAAAATGACTAAAGAAATGGATAAATGAACATTTAAATCACTATTACATACCTTTATTGAAGGCAGGTGGAGAGTATTGTTTGGAGACAGGACAAAATACAGCTTCAACATGATGCTAATATCAACTCTATACGGCTTATTTATCTATCACAATTCATCTAATATGACATAATAAACAATATAAATAACACAGAAACCTCATATACACTCTAGAATGAATAAAATGTCATTACATATGTGGCCAGTGGTGGCGGCGGCAGGAGTTTGTTTGGAGACAGGACATGATATGTAGTCCTTCAATGACACTAATATCAACACTTCGGCTTATTTATCTATCACAATTCATCTAATATGACATAATAAACAATATTAATAACTTAGAAACATAACATATACTCTAGTATGAATAAAATATGTCTACAAATGTGAGGACTGGTGGTAGTGTGTTTGTGTTGTTGGGTTTATAAGGGCCACTGACCATAAGCTGTACATAAAGTGGTGGTGGTGGTGGGCCTTCCAGCAAAACCACCACCACTATTCACACAATGTGTACATAATTTATAAATAAGAAATATTTACACTTTAATTTATAAATAAGAAATATTTACACTTTAATTTATAAATAAGAAATATTTACACTTTAATTTATAAATAAGAAATATTCACACTTATATAAATAAGAAATATTTACACTTACCTTGGAGGAGATGGTGGCAGAGGGCAGCTCTGGACTCAGTGCCCTTATACTCAAACAACAATGGAGGAGTTAGGTTTCATGTCATCATTTTTCTATTGGTTAATCGCTTAACTTACTTGCTACACTGTTAATGCTACACTTTATCGCTGGCTGGCGCGATAGCCTTTATCGACTCCTGCTGCTTTACAAACAAACAAACAAACAAACAAACAAATTTTATTTCATTGCAGGTTACATGGGTATTGGAAGTTACAATGTAAATTGAGTGCAAGGAGAGCCACTGACATGCCATGGCATTAGGGGCAGCTTATTCTAGTCCTTAAAAACTAGGTACTTAATATTAGAGAAATTTATTGAGTTTATTCTAGTTAAAAATTATTTTCAAAATTACAATATGATGAAATTTTACTGTTTAAATTATTATATAATGATATTAGATCTTAGATTGTTACAGGTGTTAAGATTCTTGAATGATAATATGGAATTGAGATTATCTTAAGGAAAATAACATTGAGCATTTTTGACATTAACTTATAATATGAGTAGGGGGTAACATAATAGTAACATATTATTAAAAATTGAGATTATCGTATAGGAAAGTAACAATGAGCATTTTTCAAAGTAGTTTATAGCATGATCATTTAGGTTTGGGTGAGTAGGTGGTTTTTGAGTTGAGTCTTAAATTGATTTTCAGACAAGATTATCTTAATATTTACTGGTAGTATCATACATATCACAGAATCACTAAAGAAGGCACATTCTCCCCTCTCAGCCCTTTACCAAAGGGCTGGCACTCTGAACTTTCTTTGGCCCCATGGTGGCTTATTTCACAGTCACAATCAATAAACAAGCACCAAAATGAATGGATGAATGGATAGAACATGCAGAGTATTCCTTACTCAACAAGAGAGAGATGCAGACTGAGTTTGATATGTGTGAGAAAGTGGCGTCCCCGGCGGTTAGCGGCCGAAAAAACGGCCGCTAACCGAGTTGGCTGCTAACAGGAACGACCGCTAACCGAGGGTCCACTGTATTTACATTATTTCTTATGGGAAATAAGGTTTCAACTTTCGAATAATTCGAGTTAAGGTCTAGCTCCTGGAACGGATTAAGACCAAAAGTCGAGGACCACTGTATATACGTCCGAAACAGTGGCTCGTAAGACGTATATATACGACCAAAACAGTCAAAGGGTTAATGTACAAAAAAAATTTATTATAATAATTTTGGGTGTCTGGAACGGATTAATTGAATTTCCATTATTTCTTATGGGGAAAATAGATTCGGAGTTGTAATATTCGGTGTTAGTAACGCCCTCTGGAACGGATTAATTATGAACTCTGGGGGTCCACTGTATTGGTAAAGTTGATGTAATAAATTAATTTCCCAAAAAAGTCATACAGTGGACCCCCGGAGTTCGTGTTTAATCCGTTCCAGAGGGCCCGGCGAACACCGAATCTATTTTCCCCATAAGAAATAATGGAAATAAAATTAATCCGTTCCAGACATCCAAAAGTATTAAAATAAATTTAGTTTCCACATTAAATATACATTAAATTACACAGAAAACAAAGAAATAAAAATTAAATACAGTGGACCCTCGGTTTACGATAGTCTCCAAACTCGCCATTTTATGTAAGTTTATTTTTGTAAGTGCTTTTGTATGTGTAATTTTGGGGGTCTAAAAGGACTAATCTAATTTACATTATTCCTTATAGGAATAAATTCGTTCAGTAATGGCATTTGAACAGCATTCTTGAATGAAAAAATGACGTAATCCGGGGGTCCACTGTATAGTACAATAACATGTCACTTACCTTTATTGAAGAGTTGTTGATGTGTGGAAGATGGGAGGAGGGGAGAGGATGGAGGAGTTGCTAGTGTTTGGAAGGGGAATCCCCTTCCATTAACACTGCATGTACCAAGTTCTTTTCTGGGGTTACTGGCCTTATTCTTTTAATGCCACTATGACCAGGTTGAGAGTCACTGGACCCCTCTCTAACCAAAAATCTGTCCAGGGAGCTCTGTGTCTGGCGTTTCTTTAACCCTTAAACTGTCCACACGTAGATATACGTTCGCGTGCATACTGCTCCGAACGTAGATCTACGTTTATTTTTCAAATGCTTTTAACCTTGCCACAATAAGCCTGAGTTGCCTAGAGATTAGAAAATGGGTCTGTGCACTCAGTGTGTGCAGTATTACAACATGTGGGAATGACAAACAAAATGCACTCTTCATTATAAAGAAAAAGAACAATTTATTTTTTTCTCAAAATATTCGGTCAGCTACGCACGTGAACGTATATCTACGTGTGGACAGTTTAAGAGTTAAAACAGCCCTGAAATGGGACACCTCATTGTCATTGTACATGTTGCTAGCACAGCCTGCAACAGCTTTGTTAGGGTGATATTCATCCATAAAGCCTTGCACATCAGTCCATTTGGCACAGATCTCCCTAATCCTTGAAGAAGGCACCTTCTTCCATCTCTCGTCCTCCTCCTCCTCTGAATCATTTTTCTGAACTGTGGTCTGTTGTTGCTGTTGCTGTTGAAGCTCTTGCAGATCTTCAGTGGTTATCTCTTCATTGTCCTCCTCCACCAACTGTTCCACATCCTCGGTACTAACATCCAACCCCATGGACTTGCCCAGTGCCACAATGTCTTCCACAACAGGCTCAGGCTCAGGGTTCTGAGGCACTTCCCCAAAACCTTCAAAATCCCTCTCTGGGACACAGTCTGGACACAATTTTCTCCAAGCAGAGTTCAAAGTCCTGGTAGTCACTCCCTCCCAAGCCTTACCTATAAGGTTTACACAATGCAGGATATGGAAATGATCTTTCTAAAAGTCTTTTAGGGTCATATTAATGTCTGTGGTCACTTCAAAGCACTTTTGAAACATTGCTTTGGTGTAGAGTTTTTTAAAGTTTGAAATGACCTGCTGGTCCATGGGCTGGAGGAGAGGAGTGGTATTAGGGGGCAAGAACTTCACTTTGATGAACTTAAACTCCTCCACAATTTGCTCTTCCAAGTCTGGAGGATGACAAGGAGCATTGTCCATTACCAGGAGGCACTTAAGTGGCAAATTATTTTCCTCGAGATATTTTTTCACACTGGGGCCAAGCACTTCATGGAGCCAATCAAATTAAATTTCTTTAGTGACCCATGCCTTATTGTTAGACTTCCACATCACACACAAATTAGCCTTGGCGACACTGCATCTCTTAAACGCTTGGGGATTTTCAGAGTGATACACCAGTAAAGGCTTCACTTTAAAATTCCCACTAGCATTAGCACACAACATAAGAGTTAGCCTGTCTTTCATAGGCTTGTGTCTTGGCAGTGCCTTTTCCTCCTGTGTAATGAAGGTCCTGTTTGGCATTTTCTTCCAAAACAGGCCTGTTTCGTCACAATTAAACACTTGTTGGGCTTTGAATTGTTCAGCCTCTATGTACCCCTTGAATTCCTCAACATATTTTTCAGCCGCACTTTTGTCAGAACTGGCTGCCTCACCATACCTTATCACACTATGTATGCCAGTACGCTTCTTAAATCTGTCAAACCAGCTTTTGCTGGCTTTAAATTCGTTCACTTCAGCACTCATTGCAGGCCTTTTCTTGACGAGATCATCATGCAACTGCCTTGCTTTTTCAGATATGATCGCCTGCGTAACACTATCTCCTGCTAATTGTTTCTTGTTGATCCACACCAACAACAAAGTTTCCACTTTTTCCAGCACTTGAGATCTCTGTTTTGTGACCATACTTGCACCTTTTGCAACAACAGCGTCCTTGATTTCCTTTCCCTTGGCCACAATGGAAGTGATGGTTGAATGGGCTTTGTCATACTGCCTGGCCAGCTCAGCGACACGAACTCCACTTTCATATTTTGCAATGATCTCCTTCTTCAGTTCTACCGTATTTCTGACATTCTTTACCACAGGCCTGGCACTAGGAGCTTTCTTGGGGCCCATGGTGGCTTATTTAGCAGTTGCAATCACTAAAAACACTTGAATAATGACAAAATACAGTGGACCCCTGAGTTTCGTAAGGTTCTTATTTCGTAAAAATCGTGTTTCGTAAGCTTTTTCCGATTTTGTGTATCGTAAACTGGCTCGTGTTTCGTAACGTATTGGACCTGTCCGCCTGTGCAGGACGCCCGTCAGTGAAGCGTTGTTTACCTTTGAGAGAACATTACCCAGCGCACTCTTTCAAACATTCACAATACATTTGGTGTTTTTTTGGTGGTTTAGTGATTGTCACTGTGAAATAAGTCACCATGGGTCCAAAGAAGCTTCCTAGTGGCACCCCAGTGGTAGCAGGCATGCAGGGAGTGTAGCATTCATGCAGGGAGTGTAGCATTCATGCAGGGAGTGTAGCATTTATGCAGGGAGTGTAGCATTCATGCAGGGAGTGTAGCAGTCATGCAGGGAGTGTAGCATTCATGCAGGGAGTGTAGCATTCATGCAGGGAGTGTAGCATTCATGCAGGGAGTGTAGCATTCATGCAGGGAGTGTAGCATTCATGCAGGGAGTGTAGCATTCATGCAGGGAGTGTAGCAGGCCTGCAGGGAGTGTAGCATTCATGCAGGGAATGTAGCATTCATGCAGGGAATGTAGCATTCATGCAGGGAGTGTAGCATTCATGCAGGGAGTGTAGCATTCATGCAGGGAGTGTAGCATTCATGCAGGGAGTGTAGCAGGCATGCATGAAGTGTAGCATTCATGCAGGGAGTGTAGCATTCATGCAGGGAGTGTAGCAGGCATGCAGGGAGTGTATCAGGCATGCAGGGAGTGTAGCATTCATGCAGGGAGTGTAGCAGTCATGCAGGGAGTGTAGCATTCATGCAGGGAGTGTAGCATTCATGCAGGGAGTGTAGCATTCATGCAGGGAGTGTAGCATTCATGCAGGGAGTGTAGCAGGCCTGCAGGGAGTGTAGCATTCATGCAGGGAATGTAGCATTCATGCAGGGAGTGTAGCATTCATGCAGGAGTGTAGCATTCATGCAGGGAGTGTAGCATTCATGCGGGGAGTGTAGCAGGCATGCATGAAGTGTAGCATTCATGCAGGGAGTGTAGCATTCATGCAGGGAGTGTAGCAGGCATGCAGGGAGTGTAGCAGGCATGCAGGGAGTGTAGCATTCATGCAGGGAGTGTAGCAGTCATGCAGGGAGTGTAGCATTCATGCAGGGAGTGTAGCAGTCATGCAGGGAGTGTAGCATTCATGCAGGGAGTGTAGCATTCATGCAGGGAGTGTAGCATTCATGCAGGAGTGTACCATTCATGCAGGGAGTGTAGCATTCATGCAGGGAGTGTAGCAGGCCTGCAGGGAGTGTAGCATTCATGCAGGGAATGTAGCATTCATGCAGGGAGTGTAGCATTCATGCAGGGAGTGTAGCATTCATGCAGGGAGTGTAGCATTCATGCAGGAAGTGTAGCATTCATGCAGGGAGTGTAGCATTCATGCAGGGAGTGTAGCAGGCATGCAGGGAGTGTAGCAGGCATGCAGGGAGTGTAGCAGGCATGCAGGGAGTGTAGCAGGCATGCAGGGAGTGTAGCAGGCATGCAGGGAGTGTAGCAGGCATGCAGGGAGTGTAGCAGGCATGCAGGGAGTGTAGCAGGCATGCAGGAGTGTAGCAGGCATGCAGGGAGTGTAGCAGGCATGCAGGGAGTGTAGCAGGCATGCAGGAGTGTAGCAGGCATGCAGGGAGTGTAGCAGGCATGCAGGGAGTGTAGCAGGCATGCAGGGAGTGTAGCAGGCATGCATTAAAGAAAAAGAAGGGAAGTAACCCCAGAGAGGGACTTGTTACCTGAAGTCCTTTTGGAGGGGGATTCCCCTTCCAACCACTAACACCCTGCCCCTGTCATCATCCCTATCTTCCAGATGCCTGCAACTCTTCAATAAAGGTAAGTAAATGTATATATATATATTGTTTTTAATTATTTTGTATGTGAATATTTTTTTGTGGAACGTATTAATTGCATTTACAATATTTCTTATGGGAAATAAGGGTTCGAATTTCGTAAACTTTGTGTTAAGTAATAGCTCCTGGAACGGATTAATTACGATACTCAGGGGTCCACTGTATATGGTATGAATGCATGGGTGGCAGTCGCTCGCTGGCAAACAATAACACACTGATGCTGCTTGGAGTGCCCGGGCCCGCTCAGGCCACGCGTATGCATAAGGGACGAATCATGAACTCCGAGCAGATTCTCAACACCGAACCAATATTTTTGCGAAAAAACATCACGAACTCTGATTTTCACGAGCTCCGACGCTAACGAACTCCGGAGGTTCACTGTATAAGGAATCTAAACAACTCATATTAGCAAAAGAAGATATAAAAATAGACTTGGAAAACATTCTGGTGAATTCTGGACTCAGAAAATTAACCATAACCAAAAAAATAATTCTAAGTAAACAAAATAAAGCTGCCACTTAACCTGCATAAACAGCTAGTAAATTAAATGACATCTCAACTATAGGATTGTGCCTAGCCAGTGAAACACGAATTTAATTATCCAAACTGGTGATTATCCCTAGCTAGTCCTACTGAGAATGCTTTGATGGTACACGTATATTTGCTGAAAAATAAGGCTGTAAACAAAGCTAATACAGTGGTTAATGATATTTTTTCGTTCCAGAATGCTGTTCAAGTGCCATTACCAAACGAATTTATCCCCATAAGGAATACAGTGGTCCCTCGGTTTTCGTGCATCTCCAAACTCGAACATTTATGTAAGTGTATTTTCGTAAGTGCTGTTGCAAGTGTATTTTTTGGGGTTCTGAAATAGACTAACCTACGTGACATTATTTCTTAAGGAAGTAAATTCGTTCGGTAATGGCACTTGAGCAGCATTCTGGAACGAATTTTCGGCGAAAACCGAGGGACCACTGTAATGTAAAATAGACTAGTCCTTTTAGACCCCCAAAAATACACTTACAAAAGCATTTAAAAAAATAAAATTACATAAAAGGGCGAGTTTGGGGACCATCGTTAACCGAGGTACCACTGTACAGTGGACCCCCGAGTTTCGTACACCCCGGAAATCATACAATTATGTAAGTATAATATTGTAAGTACTTGTGGAAGTGTATTTTTGGGGGTCTGAAATAGACTAACCTACGTGACATTTTTCCTTAAGGGAGTAAATTCGTTCGGTAATGGCACTTGAGCAGACTTCAGGAGTGAAGTTTTTACGAAACTCGGGGGTGCACTGTATATCCCATTAACCCTTTAACTGTCAGACTCTTAATCCACACATTTCTGCTAGAACTCTAAATGTTGAACAAAGCACTATATTTCCTGCATTCATATTTGCCCCCAGAGGCTTAATAGGCCTAGGAAGTATAGAACAGGTCTGAACACTCAATGAGGACTGAATTAAAAAAACAACTGGGACCAATTAGTACCTCGTGGGAGCACTAGTTCAAATGAGCACCGGCTAGAGCTGTCAACAGTGTTACTTATCTAGTCCACTTAGATCAACGCTACAGTATAGACATGCTGCCTTGCTAGCGGTGACATCACGAGATTCACACATGAGCCGTAGGCTAGAAGCCCCGCTCTCAGTTCCACGCTAGGCATAGCAGACTAGACAGGCAGGTCAGGTTCCTCTCTCAAGACTATATAATATACACCTCCAAGACATCCATTGGTGTTTATCTTTTGCCATTATATCCTCAATGAACCCCCACGACAAATGGTAGCAGAGGTGTGAGCGTGATTGAGAAGATTACGTGGATATAAGATTACTTCTATCAAGCCAGGTGGACACTGTGTGTGAAATCCATGGAGGCCTACGAGACTTAGCTATCCTAGCCAAGCCAGCACCCTCCAGCCTTGTCAACATAGTTTCCTGGTTAGTTGATTCATGCTTAGTGGCTTATTTGCTAACCTTCGAGGAGAAGAACCAGGTTTCCTGCAAATTAAGCCAAGATACTTAAGCCAGTGTGTAGGGGAGAAACCCAAAGCCAGCCTGCTTCATTACTGCTGTGTGCATAGTTGCAAGCATTCAAGCCATATCAGCCAAGCCAGTGTTGAGGGATTAAGCCAGCTTAACATACCAGCTGAGAGAGAATTAACCCAAGCTGTCTCCATGTGCTGTGATGTCAGTAAAATGCTGGTCAGTGAGAATCACCATCCCTGTGGTGCATTTGTTGCTTATTAACCCTTTGAGGGTCCAAGCCGCAGATCTACGCATTGCCCACAGGATCCAAACAGTAGATCTACGCTAAGAGCTCAGCTCACTCAGATAAGCTGTGATCGGTAAATTTGGGCTTAGATATGAGAGAATGCATCTATGTGGTAAGTGTGCACCATATAAAGTAAATCCTGAAGCACACAGTGCATAATGAGAAAAAAAAACTGTGACTGTTTTTTTTTATTAAAACAGCAACTTTGTGGTGTATTTTCATGTGGTTTTTACGGTTGTAGTCATGGTTTCTTGGTCTCATTTGATAGAATGGAAGATATATTACAGAAATAGAGATGATTTTGATTGGTTTTAGTACTGAAAATAGCTTCTAAGTGAACTCAAATTAGCGGAAATGTTTGATTTTTCCTGATTTTCAAGAGTAAACAAATCACATCACGCGACCAATACACGTCAACTGGTGGGTCTAATATACATTTACAAATGCACTGATAGTGTTTATACAATTATTACAATATTGCATAAGAGTAATTCATCTATTTTTGGTGTGAATAAAAATTCTTTATGTAAATAAAAAATCAAAATGGAATTCAAGTGTAAAGCCTGGAAGCATAACTAATAAACAGAGGAAATGTTATTTTAGTGCCAGGAATGCCTGCCTTGTTTATTCTGGATGCTGTTTTGAAATTGGAATATTTTGAACTTTGTGTGAAATTGGCGAAATTACCAATTTCTGATCACTTTATTGGCTACTTGAAAAAGTTGATTGGGCAGTTTCTTGTGCTCAATCAATAAAATAGAAGTAATACTAACGAAATAGCTAAGAATTTGGTCAACTGGAATAATGAAATTGGCATAAAATAGGGGTCAAAGTAGGCAAAATCGCCGAAATGTAAATATCACTGACAGTCAAATTTGCGATAGTGTAATTTCGTCAGTTTTCCACCAAATTTCGTACTTTTTGTTTTATTACCTTTAGAAAAAGATTCTCTACCATTTCATAGGAAAAGAATTTTTTTTTTTTAAATTCTTGGATCCTGTGGACAATGCGTAGATCAACAGCTTGGACCCTGAAAGGGTTAAGCCACCATGGCTTAATCATATGACTTATTGGTAGTGTGGGGTACCAGCCAGATGAAGCACACGAGATGCCAGCCAGCCAGAAGCAGCGCGCTCACCCACCCGCCACCACCCACACAAATCCCGACGCCACTAACCACTTGGGCCATTCAACTATCCATATATCAGGTCGATACCACACTTATACAGTGGACCCTCGCCATTCGAATTTAATCCGTTCCAGGAGCTTGTTCTTAACGTGAAATGTTCGAAAGGCGATTTAATTTTTCCCATAAGAAATAATGGAAATACAATTAATCCGTTCCTGCTGTCAGGAGGCATGACAAAATAGTACTTCACTGTGAAGCTATTATCAACTCTACAGCTTATTTATCTATCACAATTCATCTAATATGACATAATAAACAATATAAATAACATAAAAACCTGATATACACACTAGAATGAATAAAATATGTATGTCATTACGAATGTGGTGGCTGGGAAGGATGGTGGTGGCGAGCATTCTCGCTACAGCTGTGAAAACATCTTCCCATTCTTTCCTCCTTCAGACGTGTTAGTATAAGAGAAAACGGAGTTTGTAATGCTATCTGCAATAGATCACTTCCAGTCAGCTTCAAGTAGTGAACAGAAATCGTACGTGTCAGGCTGGTAACAGCAACAACAACAACTGGTTTGTTTACAAAACTCCCTCCCGAACCTTCATTTAATCTTGTTTACTCACCACTGCCTCTCACCACTGCCTCAACCACCACTGCCTCTACCACTGCCTCTACCACCACTGCCTCTACCACCACTGCCTCTCACCACTGCCTCAACCACCACTGCCTCAACCACCACTGCCTCTCACCACTGCCTCAACCACCACTGCCTCAACCACCACTGCCTCTCACCACTGCCTCTCACCACTGCCTCTACCACCACTGCCTCTCACCACTGCCTCTACCACCACTGCCTCAACCACCACTGCCTCTCACCACTGCCTCTCACCACTGCCTCTACCACCACTGCCTCTCACCACTGCCTCAACCACCACTGCCTCAACCACCACTGCCTCTACCACCACTGCCTCTCACCACTGCCTCTACCACCACTGCCTCTCACCACTGCCTCAACCACCACTGCCTCTCACCACTGCCTCTACCATCACTGCCTCTCACCACTGCCTCTACCACCACTGCCTCTACCAACACTGCCTCTACCACCACTGCCTCACACTTAATGAACAAACTCCAAACAATTATAATTAAGTGTGATATGTCTGAATGAGCGTGCAGGGTATTGTTCTCTCGAGTGTAAACAACGAGGGACTGGCTCTCCAAGCGCCTGGGCGGACAGGTGATGGATACACTTGTTCGAATCGTGATATTTTGTTCGCATGACGATATCGATTTTCTTGTTCTAATGACGATTTGTTCGACTGCCGAGCCGTTCGAATAGCGGGGGTCCACTGTATCATCTTTATCTACTGCCAGCAGACAAATATGTTTACTAAGCGCCATCTTTAGAAATCCTAGGTGTGTCAGTCCTCGAGTATGCGTCATTTCGACAAGATTCAGTAACTTAGTGTGGGGTATTGATGCCACCACCCCATACCACACTACTCCACCTGATGTTGCTTCCAGATTTTCACTCGACACCATTATAGAGACATTTGCATGTATTGAGACATTTCCCACATCTACAGTGATTTTTTTTCTTGTTCAAAGCTATTGAATTGTTCAAAGTAAATTATCGCTAAGTTTGTGTGCGTTCCTTGTGACTCCTTATTCTGATTATATTATTCAAAAGTGTTTGTTGTGTTAGACCTAATTTCATGTTGTATTTCCCATTCTCTTCAACCTGTTTGATTGCCTTGTTGGTTGAGAAGTTAGATTATTGAGGAACTTGTTGTCAGTCACAGCATCGAGTTGAGTCTTACTGAGTTATACCAGCTATTACTGAGTACATACTCAAATGATAAATTAGACATATGTGAAACATTTGGGTATCTTTATTGAGGAAACATTTTGCCACACAGTGGCTTCATCAGCCCATACAAAGGAGAATGGTAAAGAACAGAAGGAGTTTGAGGTAATCAGTCCCTCAGCCTTGAGTCGATGTAATCAGTCCATCAATCTTGAAAACAACACAGCATATGCTCTTGGATTTGTCAAATGTGATACCAACTACGACTGCTTCACCTCACCTGTCTACAGTATACAAGCCACTTCACACATATGCTGTGTTCTCTTCAAGATTGATGGACTGATTATATTGTATCAAGGCCGAAGGACTGATTACCTCAAACTCCTTCTGTTCTTTATCATTCTCTTTTGTATGGACTGATGAAGCCACCGTGTGGCAAAACATTTCCTCTACAAAGATACCCAAATGTTGCACATGCATCTAATTTAAACATTTATTGTCTATTGTGTGCTGTATTTTGTTAATTTCTTTATCATTCACTCCTTGAGAATTGTCTATTTTCTCATTTGTGTTCCTTTAAGTGTTGTGCAATCTACCTTATTATTGTGTATGATTATATTTCTTGGGTCTTGATTTATTTTCATTGCATTTCCTGTATTTTTTCTGTTAATTGTGTTGTTTTTGTTAAACATTTTATGTGTGCAGTTTCTCACTTGTTTGAACTTTTGCAGAATGTAGTTAGTACCACATCTTGTGTGCCAGGCAAGACATTTAATTATTTTTTTTTTAAAGCAAGACCATAGCCCAAGAAAATTTCTAGAGTGTAGTGAGTGAACTCTGATGTTTTATCTGTGTTTTCCTGCAACTCTGTAAGTGTTGAATTACCAGTTCTGTATCTTGTATCATTTTTAATCATATTATTGAAATTTCTTTGAACAAATTCACTATTAGTGCAATTCCTCAAGTAAATTACCCCTTTGACAGTCGCATCCCCCAATCCTAGAGTGTCTCTCAGTGTCGCAAAATATTTGAAAAAAAAAAATTCTTTTTTCTTATGAAATGATAGAGAATCTTCCCGATGCTAATGACACCAAAAGTACGAAATTTGATGGAAAACTTACGGAATTACGCTCTCGCGAAGTTAGCGATCTCGGCGATATTTACACATAGGCGATTTTGCCCACTTTGAGCCCTATTTTTGGCCAATTCCATTGTTCCAGTCGACCAAACTCATGGCTATTTCTTTAGAACTCCATTTGTTCTATCGATTGAGCACAAGAAACCGCCCATTTACCAATTTCAACTACCTAATAAAGTGGTCAGAAATTGGCAATTTGGCTAATTTTACACAAATTAATATGTCAATTTCAAAATAGGGTCCAGAATGAACAATGTGGACATTCCTGGCAATAAAATAACATTTTCTTTGTTCATCAGTCAGGTCTCCAGGCCCTTCTTACATTACTCTTGCTTTCTATTTTGAATTTTTATTCACACAAAAAATAGAAGATTTACTGTTATGCAGACTACTGCATTATTGTAATAATTGTATAAATAATGTCAACCCTTTCATGACTGCATATTAGAATGACTAGTTGGACATTTATTGGACAATGATGTCATTTGTTTACTCTTGAACATCGGCAAAATCGGACATTTCAGCTACTTTGAGCTTCATTTCAAGGTCCTTTTCATAATGAAACCAATCAAAATCATCTCTATTTCTATAATATGTCTTCCATTCTATCAAATAAGACCAAGAAAACGAGAATACAACCATAAATACTATACGAAAATACACCTCAAATTCGGCATTTTAATCTCATTATGCACTGTGTGCTGCAAGACTTTTTTTATACTGTGCACACTGACCACACAGACTCATTCTCTCACACGTGGGCCTACAAGCTTTCTCCCACTTGATTTGAAGCCGCTAGAATTTTTGAGTATATATACGTCAAACACATTGGCTCGTAAGACGTATATATACGACCAAAACAGTCAAAGGGTTAAGGTGTCCTGTATCTCGATCGCTAGTGCATTCAGCTCACACACTGAGGTCTGGAGTTCGAATCCACGGTACGGCTGGAAAACATTAGGACGTGTTTCTATAAGACACCTGCTATCCCAACCTGTAGTTACACCACCAGTACACCTCGCCACTGATCCTGCCGACCCTCAGTCACCTGCTAGTACCAAGATAGACTCATCTACTGAATACACGTATAAAATGAGTGCCTCGGTGTTAATCGACTGGTGTGGGTTGCATCCTGGGGCAAAACTGACCTAATTTGCGGGAAATGCTCTGCATAACAAGCTGCTTTTTATATAGTAGTATGTCACTGATGTCAGCTATGGCCTGTATACCTTGTACATGTACTTGAAGAAATAAAGATACATATTACAGTGGACCCCGAGTTTCGTGAGCCTCTCGCTTCGTGAAATTCGACTTTCGGCAACTTTTTTCATGAAAATATATCTTCACGTTTCGTGATTTACCTTGCGATTCAACGGTGGTACGGAACGCGTCCGGAGTGCCCTGCACTGTCTGCACGCACACAAAGGTGCCCCACACACCAATCAGAGGCAGTCTGGCATTGTTTATCAGAAAGTGACCATCTCCCCATGTGTTCATAAGATACATTTCGTAATCCATTCATTTTTGTGCTTGCAACTACAGTGGACCCCCGGAGTTCATGATTAATCCGTTCCAGAGGGCCCGGCGAACACTGAATATCATGAAATCCAAATTTATTTTCCCCATAAGAAATAATGGAAATAAAATTAATCCGTTCCACACACACAAAAGTATTAAAATAAATTCTTTTTGTACAACAAATATACATTAAATTACACAGAAAACAATGAGAAATAAAATTAAATTGTACAATAACATGTCATTTACCTTTATTGAAGAGTTGTTGATGAGTGGAAGATGGGATGAGGGGGAAGGAAGGAGTAGTATGCTAGTGTTTGGAAGGGGAATCCCCTTCTATTAACACTTCAGGTACCAAGTCCTTGCCTTCCTGCTACACTCCCTGCATGCCTGCTACACTCCCTGCATCCCTGCTACACTCCCTGCATCCCTGCTACACTCCCTGCATCCCTGCTACACTCCCTGCATCCCTGCTACACTCCCTGCATCCCTGCTACACTCCCTGCATCCCTGCTACACTCCCTACATCCCTGCTACACTCCCTGCATCCCTGCTACACTCCCTGCATCCCTGCTACACTCCCTGCATCCCTGCTACACTCCCTGCATCCCTGCTCCACTCCCTGCATTCCTGCTACACTCCCTGCATTCCTGCTACACTCCCTGCATCCCTGCTACACTCCCTGCATCCCTGCTACACTCCCTGCATCCCTGCTACACTCCCTGCATCCCTGCTACACTCCCTGCATCCCTGCTACACTCCCTGCATTTCTGCTACACTCTCTGCATCCCTGCTACACTCCCTGCATGCCTGCTACACTCCCTGCATCCCTGCTACACTCCCTGCATCCCTGCTACACTCCCTGCATCCTGCTACACTCCCTGCATCCCTGCTACACTCCCTGCATACCTGCTACACTCCCTGCATCCCTGCTACACTCCCTGCATCCCTGCTATTCAACCATCACTTCCACCATGATGAAGAAAAAGGAAATCAAGGAAGCTGTTATTGTGAAAGGGGTAGATATGCTCACAAAAAGAGATAAAAAATACTCGAAGATATTGAGAATTTGTTGTTGGTGTGGATTACTGAGAAACAGTTAGTGGGAGATAGTGTTGTGCAGTCGATAATTTGTGAAAAGGCAATTTGTAAAGAAAATGCATGGAATGAGTGCTGATGTTAATGAATTTAAGGCCAGCAAAAGCTGGTTTGAGAGATTTAAGAAGCATAGTGGCATACACAGTGTTGTAAGGCATGGTGAGGCTGCAAGTTCTTACAAATATTGGCCGTGTCTATAGGCTGTATGTGAAGTTCATCTGGCTTAGTTAAGTTTATCTCAATGTTTCCAGACAGTTTCCTAGAGCCTAAAAGTTTGGAGAGGGATTGCCAGGTACTTTTCATATCATTTTTTATTTCAATAAATCTATTTTCGTAATACAGTGGACGCCCGGTTAACGAAATTAATCCGTTCCAGGAGCTATTTCTTAATCCGAACCTTTCGTAATCCGAACCCTTATTTCCCATAAGAAATAATGTAAATACAATTAATCCTTTCCACAAAAAAATATTCACACACAATAAAATATAAATAACATTTACTTACCTTTATTGAAGAGACTTGCAGGCATCTGGAAGATAGGGATGATGACAGGGGCAGGGTGTTAGTGGTTGGAAGGGGAATCCCCCTCCAAAAGGACTTCATGTAACAAGTCCCTCTCTGGGGTTACTTCCCTTCTTGGTCATTTAATGCCACTAGGACCAGCTTGAGAGTCACTAGAACTCTTCTTAGAAAAATAACTGTCCAGAGTCCTCTGTTTCTGGCGCCTGTTCAACATTTTCCTGAAGTGCAACAAGGGTCTGTCACTGAACTGGTTGCACAGAAGGCTCATTTCAGCTTGCTCAGGGTGGTGTCTTTCAACAAATGTCTGCACCTTATTCCACATTGAACAAATTTCCTTAATCTCTGAAGAAGGCACCTAATTCTCTCTCCCTCCTCCTGTGAAGCAATAACCTCATTGTTCATTAATCTTTCAAAATTTATATTTTTTTGTGAATATTTTTGGGTGTCTGGAACAGATTAATTCTATACAGTGGACCCCCGGATTAAGTGATTAATCTGTTCCAGAGGGTTTAATGTAAACCAAAAATAATGTAATCCGAATCTATTTTCCCCATAAGAAATAATGGAAATTCAATTAATCCGTTTCAGACACCCAAAAGTGTTAAAATAAATATTGTTTCTACATGAAATTACACAGAAAAGAATGAGATATAAAGTACATAAAACAGTAATAACTTGACACTTACATTTATTGAAGAGTTGTTGATGTGTGGAAGATGGAAGGAGGGGAGAGGAAGGAGTAGTTGCTAGTGTTTGGAAGGGGAATCCCTTCCATTAACACTTCAGGTACCAAGTCCTCTTCCTGGGTTACTTCCCTTCTTTGTTTTTTTATGCCACTAGGACCAGCTTCAGAGTCACTGGACCCCTGTTGCTCAAAAACGTGTTCCAGAGAGTTCTGTTTCTGGAGAATGTTTGGAATTGTGCCGGCGACAGGGGTGTGTGTTTGTGGACAGTACAAGATAGTCCTTCAAAATGACACTAATATAAACTCTATGGCTTATTTATCTATCACAATTCATCTAGTATGACATAATAAACAATATTAATAACAGAAACATGACATATACTCTAGAATGAATAAAATATCATTACGAATGCGAGGACTGGTGTTGTGGTGTTTGTTGTTTGGTGTATCAGGGCCACTGAAAGATACGCCTTAAATAGTGATGGCCGCCAGACACACGGCGGTGTTGTCAGTTGCCCTACATAACTCCAACAACATTGGAGGAGTTAAGTTTCGTGTCGTCATTTTTCTATATATTAATGGCTTAACTTACTTGCTACACTGTTAATGCTACATTTTATCACTGGCTGGTGCTATAGCCTTTATCAACTCCTGCTGCTTTAGTATCATAACATATCGTAGAATCACTTTATCACTTAAGAAGACACATTCTTCCCAGCCCTTTACCACAGGGCCCATGGTGGCTTATTTAGCAGTTGCAAGCACTAAAAACAATGGAATAATGACAAAATGTATGGTATGAATGCGTGGGTGGTGATCACTCGCTGGTAAACAATGGCACACTGACTCTGGATGGAGCATTGTGCCGTGTACGTGTCCAAGACGAATAGCGTTTTCCGAGCGGATCATCGTTTACTGAACCATTATTTTTATGAAAAAATGTATCTTCTTCCAAATTTATCGTTATCCGACGCCATCGTAATCCGGGCATCCACTGTATACATTAATTCTTATGAGAAATATTATTTTCCTTTTCGGCCTTTTCGGTTTTAGGCCGAGCATCTGGAATGGATTAAGGTCGATAACCGAGGGTCAACTGTACAGCCTCCCATCACTTAGCAACATACTCATTTACCGACGCCTTGGACTTACGACGGGCTCTCTGACCAGTATTCGTACCTAAATACAGTGGACCCTCGGTTAACGAATACCCCGGAAATCGTGCAATTATGTAAGTATAATTTTGTAAGTTCTTGTGGAAGTGTATTTTTGGGGGTCTGAAATAGACTAACCTACGTGAAATTTTTCCTTAAGGGAGTAAATTCGTTCGGTAATGGCACTTGAGCAGACTTCAGGAGTGAAGTTTTTACGAAACTCGGGGGTCCACTGTAATGTACAGTCAACCCTCCGTTTTCGTGCTTAATCCGTTCCAGAGGGATCGACTACAACTGAAATCAACGAAAACTGAAGCCATTTTCCCCATAAGAAATAATGTAAATTCAGTTAATCCATTTCAGACACCCAGGAATATTAACAAAAAATAATTTTTTAGAGATTAAATATAGATTTATATACAGAAAAGAATGACAAATAAATATAAAGCACTAATAACATGTATAAATTAACATTTAACATCACACTTACCTTTATTGGTGACTCTTGTTGGTGTATGGATGATGGAGAGGAGGAGAGAGGGAGAAGAGTTTATTGATGGGAGGCATGACAAAATGCTTTATTGTGACACTAGTATCAGCTCTACGGCTTATTTATCTATCACAAT
This sequence comes from Cherax destructor, assembly GCA_009830355.1. Classification (NCBI taxonomy): domain Eukaryota; kingdom Metazoa; phylum Arthropoda; class Malacostraca; order Decapoda; family Parastacidae; genus Cherax; species Cherax destructor. The sequence goes on along the minus strand of WNWK01021165.1, from coordinate 3,728 downwards.
TCATCTAATATGACATAATAAACAATATTAATAACATAGAAACATGATATATACTCTAGAATGAATAAAATATGTCATTATGTATGAGAGAACGGGCAGTAATGTTATTGTTGTTGGGTTTAAGGGCCACTGACCATAAGCCATACATATACTGCTGGTGGTAGTCAGCAGCAGGCCACCACCACTATTCACACAATGTACATAATTTACAAATAAGAAATATTTACACTTTAATTTATAAATAAATATTTACACTTTAATTTATAAATAAATATTTACACTTTAATTTATAAATAAATATTTACACTTTAATTTATAAATAAATATTTACACTTTAATTTATAAATAAATATTTACACTTTAATTTATAAATAAGAAATATTCACACTTATATACTGTAAATAAGAAATATTTACACATACCTTGGAGGAGATGTTGGCAGAGGGCAGCTCTGGTCTCATTGCCCCTATATTCCTCAAACAAACAATGGAGGAGTTAAGTTTCGTGTCATCATTTTTCTATCAATTAATGGCTTAACTTACTTGCTACACTGTTAATGCTACGCTTTATTGCTGGCTGGTGCTATAGCCTTTATCGACTCCACTTTGATACTTTGCTACGATTTCTTTCTTTAATTCTATGGCGTTCCTCACTTTCTTTACCAAAGGACTGGCACTAGGAGCTTTCTTTGGGCCCATGGTGGCTTATTTAGCAGTCACACACAATAATCAAGGGCCAAAAACAATGGATTGTTAAGAAATGTTTTGTATGAACTCACAGGATAATGTTCACTCAACCAGAAACAATGCTACACTGCCTGAGAATGTGTGTGGGAGGCGGGCTTGTGGGCTTTGTATGTGCGCTGGGCACTGGACAGGTTCTGTACCATGAACAAAAATGGAGCCAATCATCGAAAACGGAGGTAATATTTCCACGAAAAAAGTGCCTGAAAACTGAAATCACCGAAAACGAAGATACACGAAAACGGAGGGTTGACTGTATATTAGAGCTGATTTTCTCTATTCTATTTATTTCAGTATACAGTACACTACTGTATAAACATTTAAAAATACAGTGGTACCCCGACTTACGATGTTATCATTTTACGTTATTTTCGATAACCGATATTTATAACGTAAGAAATTTGACTGTGACTTACGATGTTTGCTTCGTCTAACGACATTCGTACCGGACGTGTCCGCTTGGCGCCCAGCTGAGCGCGCACTCCAGGAGCGTCAGTGTGCTATTGTTTACAAGTGAGAGCGACCACCCACCCACACCCACGCATTCATACCAGTATATTGTCATTATTCCACTGTTTTAGTGCTTGCAACTGCTAAATAAGCCACCATGGGCCCCAAGAAAGCTCCTAGTGCCAAGCCTGTGGTAAAGAATGTGCAGGAGTGAAGCATTTATGCAGGAGTGTAGCATTTATGCGGAGTGTAGAGGCATGCAGAGTGTAGCAGCGGAGTGTACAGATGCAGGAGTGTAGCAGGATGCAAGGAGTGTAGCAGGCATGCAGGAGGTAGCAGGCATGCAGGAGTGTAGCAGAGGATGCAGGGAGTGTAGCAGGGATGCAGGGAGTGTAGCAAGGATGCAGGGAGTGTAGCAGGGATGCAGGGAGTGTAGCAGGCATGCAGGGAGTGTAGCAGGCATGCAGGGAGTGTAGCAGGGATGCAGGGAGTGTAGCAAAGATGCAGGGAGTAGCAGGGATGCAGGGAGTGTAGCAGGGATGCAGGGAGTGTAGCAAGGATGCAGGGAGTGTAGCAGGGATGCAGGGAGTGTAGCAAGGATGCAGGGAGTGTAGCAAGGATGCAGGGAGTGTAGTAGGCATGCAGGGAGTGTAGCATTCATGCAGGGAGTGTAGCATTCATGCAGGGAGTGTAGCATTCATGCAGGGAGTGTAGCATTCATGCAGGGAGTGTAGCATTCATGCAGGGAGTGTAGCATTCAAAGAAAAGGCCAGTAACCCCAGAAAGAACTTGGTACCTGCAGTGTTAATGGAAGGATTCCCCTTCAAACACTAGCATACTACTCCACCTTCTCCCTCCTCCCGTCCTCCACACATCAACAACTCTTCAATAAATGTAAGTGACATGTTATTGTACAATATTTACATGTGTATTTAGGTATTTTTATTAAATTCTGTATTATTTAATGTCAAAAAGTTCTAAAAAATATTTTATTTAACTACTTTTGGAAGTCTTGGACGGATTAAATTTATTTCCATTATTTCTTATGGGGAAAATTGATTCGTGTAACGATTGTTTCGCCTTAAAATATGCCCTCTCTGACGGATTAATATCGTAAGTCGGGGTACCACTGTATACCAGAAATGTTATAAATGGTGCAAAGGTGACATTAAAACAATATCAAAAATGGTTGACACAAACTCAATACCATTATAGTATGCTCCTTTCTTTGCGAGAAATTTGTTTAACAACGTGGTCTCTGGAACGGAACTCCATCGTTAAGTGAGGAGAGGTTGTATTTATGTGTATCGTTTAGCCAGTTCTTTAGTAATCAGGCCTAATCTGAACTGTTTTTCAAGTTGGTGCTTTTTAGCAATAGATTTGAGGATACTTTTGTTAGCCATGGGCTGTTTAGTCTATTTTCTGTGATCTGCTTCGTTTTGAACGAACAACGTATGTTATAGAGGTTTAGGGTTTTATGTAAAAAAGTTTTGACACCATTGTCAATACTACTGCTGTCAGCTAGCTCTCTCTGCCAATCAATGTCACCTAGTGTGGAGGTATGAGCACTTCCTACGATATAATAGACTGTTAAACTTAGCTTATTGATGAATCCCACCTTCTCAGGGGATCCATCTATGGCCTCATTCTCCACAGGGCTGTAAGGTAAACATCAAGTGAGTATAATTATTGCCCCAAAGGAGCATATGTCCATATTTCAGTCTTAAATGGACTGAAAGGCGATGTACTCACGTGGTTGGACTTAAAAGTCCACGCATAACCGCCGTCAATAGGTAAATTTTGATGTTCTTGACTACAAGAACTGCGCAGTCCCCTGTTTGAAAAGAACACAAAACATACCTTGCTCGTGTAACTTTGAGCGATGGTGTTGGCTCCACCATATACGGCGGAAATGCTGTCTTGATTGTAGAATGCCGCTGAAGAATCACCGTCTTGTTTCGATGGAATTCACTTGCGATTGTCTCTACGTTTGTCTTTTTGCAGTAAGAAGCTGCGCACACTTCTGAATATACTGAGATGTTCACTAAACACGCTGGAACAGTTCTTATCTGATTTCCCGACGTTAGTGGAGATTAAATTAGAATAACGGATGCGTACGACTAATGTCTATGTTCGGTTTATACACCGTGCCGTAGCTCCTGTCCTTTCGGTGGCCAAATTCAATCTGACCCCTCATGCTGCCTTGTGCAGCCTCGTGCCTCGTGCAGCCACGAGGTGCCTCGTGGTGCTGTGGTCAGCACAATTCGTGACACACTGTTGTCAGTACATCTGGCTTGAATTAAATTGTTTTTCTCACCCAGATGCGCCTCCTCTGGCCCTTTCATAAGGGAGGAAAGGGTGAGGGCCCTTAACAAGGGTAGTAAGGGCGCATACCCCCCTCCTTTGGAGAATTTTCTCCACACTGGGGGGCAGCGAAAAATTCACTGAAAGTGAACTACTCATCGCTTAACATTAATTTGATTTTCTCACTCGCCATCACTGCTGCTTGTCTTTTCTGAACAGCTTCAGTCTGTG
>WNWK01021164.1:0-34499 GCA_009830355.1 Cherax destructor | reverse complement strand
ATGAGCAGTCGCTGGCCGATTTTTGTTTCTGGATACGTGGAAAATTTCAGGATGCGAGTTTCCCCCTCAAGGGAGGTTCAGCTCTTGATCTAGGGAATTGTATCTGTGCTCCAGTTCCCTGAATTAATAATAATAATAGTAATAATAATTATTATTATAACACATATGTACGTACTAATAATAATAAAATAATTATATAATATGTATAATAATAATATAATAATACTATAATAATTATAATCATACTATAATAACAAGTGAGGTTCGAAAGGCTGCCACTAGATGGCATTGAATACCACAACAATGCGGGAGCGGGAATGGCCTCCTCCACTTGTCACATAATGACATATTTTATTCATTCTAGAGTATATATCAGGTTTCTATGTTATTTATATTGTTTATTATGTCATATTAGATCAATTGTGATAGATAAATAAGCCGTAGAGTTGATATTAGCGTCATATTGAAGGAGTATCTTGTCCTGTCTCCAAACAAACTCTCCGCCTCCACTAGCCACATACATGTAATGACATATTATATTCATTCTAGAGTACATTGGTACCCCAGAAATCGGCCACCTCCCAACTCAAACAATTATGTAAGTGTATTTTTGTAAGTGCTTTTGTAAGTGTATTTTTGGGAGTGTGAAACGACTAATCTAATTTACATTTGTCCTTATGGGAATAAATTCGTTCGGTAATGCCACTCAAACAGCATTCTGGAACGAATTATGGCTGATTTCTGGGGTACCACTGTATATATCAGGTTTCTATGTTGTTTATATTGTTTATTATGTCATATTAGATCAATTGTGATAGATAAATAAGCCATAGAGTTGATATTAGCGTTATATTTAAGTGTATTTTTCCTGCCTCTGAGAGCAGGAATTCCACTGGAATGGATTAGTGCCATTTCAATTAATTTAAATAAGGAAAATTGACTCAGCATACAAGCAGATTGGGATACAAGCAAGGTCATGGAAATGATTAAACTCGTAAACCGAGGTTCCACTGTATTTTCTACCTTAAATTGTGGATGATTGTGGAAAGTGGAGAGTTATGCTATGTTCCTACTGGGCTGAGGTGGATGGTAGAGGTTCTGGTACTGAAGTCAATGGTTGTACAGGAGTGTGCATAAATTCTGTAATGGATTTCTGTTCTATTTTACCCTGCAGTACATTATACAACTGACGGTAAGGCATCAGCTGCTCTAGACACCATGTCAAGGTCCTCTTCAGTGAAAAAGTCTAACTTTAAGTCAGTCAGTAAATCAGTCAAGTCAGTCAGTCAGTAAATCAGTCAAGTCAGTCAGTCAGTAAATCAGTCAAGTCAGTCAGTCAGTAAAGCAGTCAAGTCAGTCAGTCAGTAAATCAGTCAAGTAAGTCAGTAAATCAGTCAAGTCAGTCAGTCAGACAGTAAATCAGTCAGTCATCACACATTCATATTTACCTCATTCTTTTTGTGTGCACAGTGACGCTTCATTACAGCCACAGGTTATCTTTTGTCTAATATCTCTATTTTCTTCGTTAATTCTAAGACTTAAACCCTTTCTTGCCACTTTTCGCAACACTTGTATGCCTACTGGGTGCCATGGTTGCTTGGTAGATTTAAGATAGGCAAGAAAAGAAAAAACTATAAACTCCTAGCAGAGGATGGTACGTATCCCACGGGCGACGCGCTCAAAATTTTTTCCCCTCCCGTGAATCGTGTTAAGTTAATTTTACGAAGTGTTATACAAAAATTTGCCACCATTCTTCCATCGTGCTATAACCAAAACGTGCCCGGCAAAAACGTGTTAAACGGTCTTCTGTAATTCCACTACATTACTGTAAATACATACTTTACCAGAAAAATGGTTCTCCATTTGCAATCAAATGATTCCCCTAGATTCTTTTATAAGTATTTATACTGTACTAATGCTTAACTGTTAAAATTATAAATGCTAGCTGTGAAACAAGGATAAATATAGGAAACATACTTGATTTATGTACATATCTCCAAAATCAGTTTTTAATACAAATATTAATTTGTTGGAAATGTGCACTCCACTGCCAAAACCAGGCTCAGGACAGATTTATACAAGAGATGTGATTACACCTTTTGTGTGCTTTTAAGGTCAAAGTCTTGTCATGCCATCTGGTTCATGTTCCTTGAATTGTGTGCTTGCTGCCTCCTTTGTACAGTACTTTACATCCCTCTTCTTTTAAGAACCCATACAAATTTCTTGAAGTATCAAAATGTCACACGAAGTATTTTGAGAAATGCTGTAGTGGTTTTAATCTTTAAGATGTTTACTATTGCAATAGTGTATATTACTATTTGATAGAATTTTTTAATTACTGGGTAATGTATATATTTTAAAAATATTTATCTACATTCACATGTAAGTATACCATGTTTAATAATTATGTACAGCACTCATTGAGATTTCTTTATTTCATGAATACAAATGCTATGATATTGTCACTAAGCTCTGCAGAAGGTTTTAACCAGGGCCTACAGCCTGGAACTCTGACAAACCAACCACACCATGAACATGAGAAGTATTGCACCTAATTGTTATTCAATGATCAGGTTTTGGCAGGCACTACTTGACACCTCACAGGATATATGATTTAATAGTGTATATAGTACCTACAGTACTACCATTTACAGTACACAGTGACAGTATCCTAAGGATAAAATTACAATGACATTCTTTCATTTAAAATCATAATTATTCCTCTGATTTGTGAATTTGGGTAGTATTGTAAAAAACAAAAATGTTAGCTCTATTTCTGCTTCCATTATTCCAGTTCAGTTTTTGTATTTATGATGAAACTTTGATACCAGTAGCTAAAATAATACACATTATACTTTAATAAATATAAATACATACTTAATTTTTTAAAATTAATAATTCTCTGTATTTTCAAATCACATTTGCCGTTATTTTGATTGATTATATGATTTGATGATAACCTGTGTTTATAATACAATAATGGCTGCTGAAGGTCAAACAAGAGAAGACAGGCAGCCTCCTGGAGAACTTAAGACAGATTGTAGGGGTCTTGAAACAAGTGGCTGCTGGAGGTAAGTTACAGTATACATAGTACTCTCCAACCTTCCCTCTCCTTTTGGCCTCATTAATTTGGGTATTTCCTCTTTATTGAATTCCAGCTTCTAGACAGAAAAAAAAAATTACTATCATCTCTTGTTTTAACATAGTTTCTGTTGGTAGTGCTGTGGTGGTTGGGTCACTTCATCTGATGGAAAATGATCATCTCAGGGCTTGGCAGGTGACCCCCTGATGAGGCATCAGGTGGTCATCTAGCAGAACCTTTGGTGATGAAAGTACGTACTACATAAGGTTGCCTGTAGATTCTTGAGTGGCAACTGATGGTATATGACTCCTGGCATTCTTGCTAGTTCACACATACTAATTTCTGCAGTGTGTTGAGAGGAAGTGGAAGTTTAGATCTGGGATGAATATATAACTGCCACTACATGCAACTATGTTTGGTGAGTCTATTTTTGCAATTACAGTGGTACCTCGGTTAACGATGGTCCCCAAACTCACCCTTTTATGTAAGTTTATTTTTTTAAATGCTTTTGTAAGTGTATTTTTGGGGGTCTAAAAGGACTAGTCTATTTTACATTATTCCTTATGGGGATAAATTCGTTTGGTAATGGCACTTGAACAGCATTCTGGAACGAAAAAATATTGTTAACCGAGGTACCATTGTATTTTTATTCTTTTTTTTTTTGTCTCACACTACCTTGATAGAAAACAGTATATTAGTTTTTCAAATGCATGTTTGTTTGGTGGCCTCTTTTGTTGTAGAGGTGGGTCAAATAATGTGTAGTGTCCAAGTGGCTCTTGTTGTGCAGGTGGGTCAAGTAATGTGTAGTGGCCTTTTTTGTTGTGCAGGTACGTCAAGTAATGTGTAGTGGCCAAGTGGCTTCTTTTGTTGTGCAGTTGAGTCAAGTAATGTGTGGTGACTTCTTGTTCAGGTGGATCAAGTAATGTCTGATGGTCTCTTTTTGCTGTACAGGTGGGTCCAGTAATGTGTGGTGGCCTCTAGTTGTACCGGTGGGTAAAATAATGTGTGATAGCCTCTTTTGTTGTACCGGTGGGTTAAGTAATATGTGATGGCCTCTTTTGTTGTACAGGTGGAGTTAAGTAATATGTGATGGCCTCTTGTTGTACAGGTGAGTAAAGTAATATGTGATGGCCTCTTTTGTTGTACAGGTGGGTTAAGTAATATGTGATGGCCTCTTTTGTTGTACAGGTGGGTTAAGTAATATGTGATGGTCTCTTTTGTTGTGGAGGTGGGTCAAGTAATGTGTGGTGGCTTCTCTTGTTGTGGAGGTGGGTTAAGTAAATGTGTGAGGGCATCTCTTGTTGTACAGGTTGGGTCAAGTAATGTGTGGTGGCCTCATTTGTCATAGAGTTGGGTCAAGTAATGTATGGTTGCTTCTTATGTGATACTAGTGGGTCACATAATGTATGGTGGCCTCATATGTTGTACAAGAGGGTCAAATAATGTAACATTATTAGTATTATGATTTTCATCTATTTTCCTTATTTTTTTCCATTTTTTTTGTGAAATGTATTGATTTTCATTGCTTTGTATGCATTTATAGTGGGTTCACATTTAATATGCACCGGTCAAGAAATATACCGGTATATATTTTTGTAGTTTTTTTATTTTAATTGTTTTTGGATCAAATGTAGCTAACAAAATAGCCCATTTGGCAGTATTGGCAAAAAAATCAACAAACTTGTTCATTTCCAAAACATTCCCTTGTTAATTTGTAGTTCAGATAAGAGAGCATTCACTGTTTTTAAAATATTTTATTGCTGTTCCTTTCTAGTGGTATATTTTACATGTGCAGTACTGTGTGCCTGAGTATTTACCTTCAGTATTTGTAGTTACAGAAGCAGGGCTAAGTTTGGGGTATCTTATCTTCAGTATTTAATCTATCACATTTTTAAAACATTTCCAGTGGGTGTTGCACTTATTACCTTCTCTTGTAAACCATTCCATTGTTATTGTTACACACATTCATGCATGTGCAAGAGAGTGTGAGTGATACATACACATACATATACATACTGTATAAGCTAAGGATGACTGACCACTAGAAAATACATATGGTAAGTTATTCTTCAGTGCCAAGAGGAAAGAATATAAGGTTGCGTAGGACAGGGAATTGCCCTATAAATTGTCACCAACTGAAGTAGATAGAGATGCTGAGGAATAATACTTGTATATTTTTCCTACTCCAGTAATAATAAAGAAGGCATTTTCTTGGACTTAAAGACACCCTATGAACTTCTATTTTCCTGTAGAGTAGTTTCCTAAGATACCGCATGTCTCCGTTGAAAACACTGTAGTTATAGAGAACTACCTGATAACATCTAAATACAGTTGTACCTCGGTTAACGATGGTCCCCAAACTCACCCTTTTATGTAAGTTTATTTTTTTAAATGCTTTTTTAAGTGTATTTTTGGGGGTCTAAAAGGACTAGTCTATTTTACATTATTCCTAATGGGGATAAATTCGTTTGGTAATGGCACTTGAACAGCATTCTGGAATGAAAAAATATCGTTAACCGAGGTACCACTGTACTTGTGATGGTACTGAGAAAACATCTTTCAGTTCTCCAAAGGCATACCTTAATTCATTCTAAAAATTCAATATTGAATCTTAAATGTTTAAAGTTTTTAAATGGGTTTAGCAATTTTTTTTAATACAATGTAATATAGCAGGGATTTAAGATTTTAAGAATTTTTCTTGCCATGTACAGGGCTTTTTAAGATACCTTTATGATGCTAAGTTTAGGTAAATATGAATTCCCTATCGAGAGATGCCAGAGATTACTAGACCTGGAAACAGTGCTTAACAAATTTTTGTAATTTATTAGACTTGGCGTCTATACCAGGGAGTTGATACCCCTGAAGGGAGTTTCCTTGATGCTGGTCAGTGGCTCTTGATCCATGGAATTGGACCTGATCTCTTCTTCCTTGGATCAAACCTGATTGCCTCCATTCCCCAGGCACTGCATGACCTTTACTGGTTTAGTGCTCCCCATGATTATAATAATACTAGGGGGAAATAAAGTAGGTCAACTTAAAAATTAAGAAAAGATTTTCTGTGACAAAAAATTAAAGAGCAGCAAGATATGGAATTGCATAGTTTTGCAAAACAAAATGACAGGTAACAAGGCTAAACTGAAATAAACCTAACAAGTTACTAAGTAGAGTTCTTTTCCCTTATTCTCACAGATCTTGTCTTCATGAACTTCTGAAAAGTGATCCAGCAAAATGTTACAAACAAATAAGATATGCTAGTTACTTAAGGTGTTATTACTCAAAGAATTGCTGATAGCATTTTTGTAGACATTTTTTTCCATTTCTATGTTCAGTACTATATTTTGTATTGTGTAAATGGCTACTATAAACATGCTTACTCTGAAAGAGTGGTATTTAAAGTGCTTAAGATTCCAAACTGTTATATAGTATATCACGTAAGAATTGCTGTTTAGAATGTCTTTAGCATGTTTCCAAACCATGAAAATTCCATACTTTGTAAGTAAACAAACAAGTCATAAATATCCTTATAATACCATATTTATGCTATTTCTGTGTAACATCCAAAGACATCTTTTTCATATACGTACAGTGGACCCTCGCTATTCGAACACTCCAAAACTCACCCTTATTCCAGAATGCTGTTCAAGTGTTGTTACCAAACAAATTTATTCCCATAAGGAATGATGTAATTAGATTAGTCCATTTCAGACTCTCAAAAATACACTTATAAAAGCACTTACAATAATAAACTTACATAAAAGGGTGAGTTTTGGAGTGTTCGAATAGCGAGGGTCCACTGTACTATATATAATCTATAATCTATTTTAAATTATAAGACACATAGTATGCACAGCCTGATTAGATGAGTTTTCTATCAGCCTTTCTTTTTTTACAGTATTTATATTCCTGAAGGTCAGATTTACATTAAGGTGCTTCAAAAATTGCGAGTTCTCATTATAAGGTAAGTTCAATGCTTGTCCTGTACATGTTTGACCTTAGCTTCGAGAATGTCTTCATAGTTTTAGTACAAGTATTGTTGATCTGCATATGTGGATAATGGAGTTCTTTAACTGTTTTATAAATTTTGTTTTCTTTATTCCAAAATTTCCAGGCTGCAGACACAGAGGTCGTTGAATTCATTCTTAATTATTCAAGAAGTAAATACGGTATGTGAATGTCAATAAGTACATTTCCTTTTTCTGAAAGAATTTAAAATGTATACCTTGTCTATAATTAGACAGACCAGAAATGCTAGAATTCTCTCCAATTCACTTCCAGTTGTAAGTCTAATGGAAAGTTTGAAGTAATTTAATGGAGAATTAAATATTATTTGAGGCTTTTGCTGTATGCCAAAAACACAATATCATCAATATATCTTAACCTTCTAATGTTGGTAAGAAGGGCATCTTTCAAAATTCTAGTTATGAAGAATTCTATGTCGAGATTATTTAACATGTGACTGGGTTTCCCATTGCTATACCATATTTTTATAAATAAAAAGACTGTTGAACTCAAATTTTCACTCTACAATGCAAAGTTTAATTAATTAAATACAGAAGTAGATTAGTTGTACAATGTTTATATATGTTATATGCCCCTGGAGATTGTAATGAAAATGTGTTAATCTGTGCATTTGTTGTCACATAGTTCTTTGTCCACTATTTTCAATACAGATGTTCACTACTTCATGGAACTACATTAAAATTATTTAGTGACATACAACAGCTTTATTTTAGTGATCCCCCAGTGCAGGGTGATCTTGTTGCAGTGATTTGGTTTGAGTGTCTTTCACTTTGTAAGGGGAAAGGGAAAGCCTCTCTTTCGTTGGTAGGGAAGGGGGGAGTTCACTATTCCCTTGAGCGTTTGTCTGATCAAGAAACCAGCAACCTTTTCAACTTATATGACAGGGGCTATGTTCTTTTACATTCTCTTGGCCTTTATTTTGATGCCTTAGACACTACTTGTGTGTTTTGATGATAAACACTAGATTTTATGTTCAAACTATAGAACACTTTTCTAAATAAGCTCTTGCTTATTTAGAAAAGCAGTATTTGAGCTGCTACTTTCACTCCTCTGTTTCACCCTCCTAATTAGTAGATGTTCTGTTGATTATATTTGCATCCTTACTTGGCCTACTCCTGCTCTTAGGCAATTTTAATTTCCATCATTTTCTTTGAGAAGAGTCTCATTGCTACTCTTGTGGAAGCCTGTTACTGGTAATCTTTTCTTACCCCTTTACCTTTACAGTATAGTACAGTCATCCCTCGGTTTTCGCTTGTCCCAGTTATCGCCGATTTTGGTTTTCACCGACTTTTTTCAGGGAAAATTTGTCTTAGTTTTCGCCGATTATTTTAGTTTTCGCCGATCGTATGGGACCTGTCCACTAGTGCCGCGCACATACAAAGGCCGTAGGCCCGCCACCACGCACCTCCCACGCACATTGCCACGCAGTCTAGCATTGTTTACGCTTGAGTGAACATCTCCCAGGAGTTTATACAAAACATTTATTAACAATTCATTGTTTTTGGCCCTTGATTATTGTGTGTGACTATTAAATAAGCTACCATGGGCCCAAAGAAAGCTCCTAGTGCCAGTTCTTTGGTAAAGAAAGTGAGGAACACAATAGAACTGAAGAAAGAAATAATAGAAAAATATGATAGTGGTGTACGTATTGCCGAGCTCGCCAGGATATACAAGAAAAACCCATCAACCATCAGTTCCATTGTGGCAAAGAGAAAGGAAATCACGGAAGCTAATGTTGCGAAAGGGGTGAATACGATAACGAAACAGAGATCACAAACAATGGAAAATATGGAGAAATTGTTATTGGTGTGGATAAACCAAAAACTGCTAGCGGGTGATAGTGTTGTGCAATCCATCATATGTGAAAAAGCAAGGCTGTTGCATGCCGATCTTGTAAAGAAAATGCCTGGAACCAGTGTTGAGGTTGATGAATTTAAGGCCAGCAAAGGCTGGTTCGAAAACTTCAAGAAGCGAACTGGCATACACAGTGTTGTAAGGCATGGTGAGGGTGCCAGTTCAGATAAAGATGGGGCTGAAAAATTTGTGCGCGAGTTTAAACAATATGTAGAGGCAGAAGAATTTAAACCCCAACAAGTGTTTAATTGTGACGAAACAGGCCTCTTTTGGAAGAAAATGCCAAGGAGGACCTACATCACACAGGAGGAAAAGGCAATGTCAGGACACAAGCCTATGAAAGACAGGCTAACTCTTATGTTATGTGGGAACGCTAGTGGGGATTTAAAAGTGAAGCCTTTACTCGTGTATCACTCTGAAAATCCCAGAGTGTTCGGCAAATACAGTGTTGACAAAGGTAAATTGTGTGTGTTTTGGAAGTCTAATGCTAAGGCATGGGTCACTAGGGAAATTTTCCTGGAATGGTTTAATCAAGTGTTTGGCCCCAGTGTGAAGAAATATCTATTGGAGAATAAATTGCCACTTAAGTGCCTCCTGGTAATGGACAATGCTCCTGGTCATCCTCAAGACTTGGAAGACCAAATGCCTAAGGAATTCAGATTTGTAAAAGTGAAGTTCTTGCCTCCTAACACCACTCCTCTCCTCCAGCCCATGGACCAGCAGGTCATTGCAAACTTTAAAAACTGTACACCAAAGCAATGTTTCAAAGGTGCTTTGATGTAACCTCAGACACTAGATTGACCCTAAAAGAGTTCTGGAAGGGTCACTTGATATCTTCCATTGCATAGGCCTTATAGATAAAGCTTGGCAGGGAGTGACCTCCAGGACGATGAACTCTGCTTGGAGAAAGTTGTGGCCAGATTGTGTACAAGAGGGGGATTTTGAAGGGTTTGAAGCTAACCCTGATGAGCCTATGGAAGTTGTGGAAAGTATTGTGGAATTGGGGACTTCTATGGGGTTGGATGTGAATGGAGAGGATGTGGAAGAGTTGGTGGAGGACCACAATGAAGATCTAACCACTGAAGAGCTGCAAGAGCTTGAGCTGCAACAACAACAAAACAGATCTGAGGAAATTGCTTCAGTGGAGGAAGAAAGATGTAAGGTGCCTTCTTCAGAGATTAAGGAGATTTGTGCAATGTGGAGTAGGGTGCAATCATTTGTGGAGGAACATCACCCTGACAAAGATGTTGCAATCCGTGCTGGCTACTTTTACAATGACAATTCCATGTCCCATTTTAGGGACATTTTAAAGAGCCGCCAGATACAGAGCTCTCTGGAGAGATATTTAGTGCCACAGGTGTGCAGTGAATCACAAGCTGGTCCTAGTGGGATTAAAAGACAAAGAAGGGAAGTGACCCCAGATGAGGACTTGTTACCTAGAGTCCTTATGGAGGGAGATTTCCCTTCCAAAAAGTAGGGTTTCTACCCTCTCCCCTCCTATCTCTCTTCCATCCAACACCATCAGTCTTCAGTAAGGGTAAGTGCCACATTCATTTCATTCATTTGTGCATGTAAATCTATCTTTAAGCTCCTCACATATTTGTTGTTTCTTGTGATCTCCTCTCCTTCCTTCCTCGGTCTGATTATGTGATTCTTGACTGCTGTTTTCCACCTGATGTGGCTGTACAACAGCTTTGGGTCAGATTTGGCTTCCGATGCTATGTCATTCTTGTATTGCTGCTGGGCCTCCCTCTTTATCCATGCACGTCTCATTTTAAGTAGCCCTTTCATAAGTTGCCTCTTTGAACTCTATGTATTTTTCTATACCTACGTACAGTATACTATACATTATTTTTAACATATAGTACAGTAGTTGCTCATCTTTTCAAAGGAAAAAACCTACATATTCATGTAATATCTTTATATGCATAATTTCAATCTATATTTAGTGAGTATAATGTATGTATTAGTAGTAGTAGTACAGTATTTATTTTATAAGATGGAATGTCTGTATTAATCTCTTTACTTGCTTGTCTTCCATATCTTGAGACTTGGATTGTATAGTATCTCCTTGGTGTGGTGCAGTTTATGATATCTGTTTTTTTAAAACATGGGAGTTCTTCACTTTATGTTGTAGATGCACTCCAGACCCATGACAGCTGTAGTAATCTCAGTCATGTCATTAACACTTGAATCTTTCATTGTAGGATTACTCGTGATTTGCAAGCTGCACTAATCACATTGGGGAAATTTACATTGCATATAGGGAATTAATTACTGATAGAACTAGAGCACTGCATAAAAGTGAATTTACATATAGCAAACATAAAATGAGGGATTACTGTACATAAATATTGCAACAGATAAATTAAAAATTTGTTTGTGTACAGATTAAAAAGCCCCTAGTTATTCACAGCATTTCTGGTTAACTAGACTGTGGCTAAGCCATAAAAATATTGCATATACAGTAGACCGTTATATTACGCGGTAGTTACGTTCCTGAAAACGCCGTGTTAAGTAAATCCATATTAGATAAACTGAAGAACTTATGGGAAAAATAGAGTTACGTTCCTGGGAGCCGCCAAAAAGCCAAACAACTTTTTTTAGACCAACAGATCTTACAAAAATAAAAGTGAATATGTAATTGTAGTTCATTCTTGTTATATATTATGTTTTTACTGCTTAAAACTACAAATGCAATGGAAATAATAGTACAGTGGACCCCCGAGTAATGAACACCCCGGAAATCGTACAATTATGTAAATATAATATTGTAAGTGCTTGTGGAAGTGTATTTTTGGGGGTCTGAAATAGACTAACTTATGTGACATTATTTCTTAAGGGAGTAAATTTGTTCGGTAATGGCACTTGAGCAGGCTTCTGGAATGAAGTTTTTACATTACTCGGGGGTCCACTGTATTACCTTAAATTGTGGGTGCTGGTGTTTGTCGATGATTGTGAAGAGAGTGGAGAGTTATGCTGTGGCCCTATTGGGCTGAGGTGGATGGTAGAGGTTCTGGTACTGAAGTCGATGGTTGTACTCGAGTGTGCATAAATTCTGTAATGGATTTCGGAGCTATTTTACCCTGCAGTACATTATACAGCTCACGATAAGGTATCAGCTGCTCTAGACACCGTTTCAGTGCACTGCTTCTAGATTTGTCAGTCAAGTCAGTCAATAAATCAGTCAAGTCAGTCAGTAAGTCAAATAAATCAGTAAATCAGTCAAGTCAGCCAGCCAAGTCAGTTATTCATCACACAAACTCATATATATTTACCTCATTCCTTTTAATTGTACAAACTGACGCTTCATTAAGGCCTCAGGCTATCTCTTGTGTAATATCTCTCTTTTCTTCGTTAACTCTTAAGACTTAAATGCTTATACCTTTTCTTGCCACTTTCAGCAACACTTGTATGGGTGCCATGATTGCATGTCAGATACAAGATATGGCAATTAAAAGATCTAAACTCAGTCCACAAACATAATAATAAACACAGCTAACTCCTAGCAGAGAATGGTCCTACACACGTACAAAACGAAGGCTGGGACAAGGGTGATGGGGGTGGCAGGTCTCCCCCATTGACTCAATGGTCTAACCCACAGCCAGGCAGACGCCGAGTTGAGGAAGTATCCTGCGGGCGACGCTCCAGATATTTTCCCCTCCCGCAAACCGAACCATGTTAATTAAGTTAATTTTACGAAGTGTTGTATAAAATTGTGCCGCAATTTTTCAGTAGTGCATTAACCAAAACGTGGCAAATAAATCTGTGTAATATAACGGTCTACTGTAGTTGAATCTTACTCTAATAGCCTAATTTTAACTCTTTGACTGTTGCAAGCCCTATTTTAAAACTGTCTTCCTATGTCACAAAATATTTGAAAAAAAAAAAATCTTACCAAAATGTTATGATTAATTTGCTGAGTGTTTAAAGCCTAAAAAATTTTTTGCGATCAGTACTTACCGAGATATAGAAGCAAAAGTTGGCAGAAAATGAGCCACGTATGGCAACAGCAGCCAATGCCGCTCACCCAGTACACTTATATTTACTCCCATTTGAAGGTTTCTTGTATTTTCCAATATTTTTTTTTTCCCAAGTAACTTATGTAGCCTGTGAGACCAAAGTAAGGTGCAATGTACATATATACACTCATTGTATGCAACACAATAACTGCACAAACATTATTATCATTATATTATTTACAAAACTTGTTTACACAAACCAACAATAGAAAAAATTGTTTATTACTATTGTTCTATAAAATATATACACATATATAATGACTGGACACTTTCCTACTACTGCTATTAGCATCTGGAAGCTTGGTGCTATGTGTGTGTATATATGTCTAAATATGCTGCTGTCAAAATGACATATTATACCATCAGTCACTACCCTTACTGCCTGTTAACACCCATGGGGTCCCATACCTTATTTCCTACTATCCTTCTTTCTTTCCTACCTACCTACCTACCTTCCTTCTTTCCTTTCTTTCTTCTTTCCTTCCTCTCATCTCTTCCTTCCTTTCCTCCTTCCTTATTTCTTTCCTTCCTTTCCTCCTTCCTTATTTCTTTCCTTCCTTTCCTCCTTCCTTATTTCTTTCCTTCCTTCCTCTCATCTCTTCTTTCCTTCCTTCTTTCCTCTCATCTCTTCCTTCCTTCCTTACTTTCTTTCTTCCTTCAGGTATCCTGGGCATTGCTTTCAGTCACAAACTCCTCAAAACCATGAAATTCATCTTCAGAGACACTTCCATCTGTGTTAGAGCTATCACTGGGAAAGAGAAGAGTCCCAGATTCGCCAGGGAGTCAGGTATTTCTTACTGCTAGGCATGCTGAACATGGACTACTGAAATAGCATTCCCACAATGCACCACTGGCTTCCCGATTTTTTTTTATACTGCGCACACTGACCATGGAGACCCATTCTCACATGTGGGCCTACCAGCTTTCTCCCACTTGATTTGAAGCCGCTAGAATTTACGTGTATTAATACGTCGGAAACATTGGCTTGTAAGACGTATACGATTGAAACAGTCAAAGGGTTAATAAACAGTTCTCAAATATTTTTTTGTACAGTGTCCACCAATGGCTTCAAATCCTCCAATGGAGTGAGATACTCAACTATTTTTCCTAATCATGTGCTAAAGATAGCTGCCAGCATCAGTTAATATTTTCACAGCAGACTTTTATGTATACTATACTTTTCACTGCTGTGAAGGGTATAGTATATGAAAGTCTGCTGTAAAAATATCCAATATTGGATGCAACACATCTGACATAGAAATGCTGGATGTTGCATCTTTAGCTAACACAGAGAGGTCATCTTTTCCGTGTCTAATCATTCTTGTTTTCAGAGCATTTAACTTTTAAACTTTTCTGCATGTTCTGCAGTAAAAGACCTTTCATTTTCCAACATGGGTTTGCACTTATCCAGTACAAACTCAGCATTTATGAAATTGTATCATTTGTCAGAGTTAGGGATTCCTAATCAAACCACAGTGGGGCTTTTGGCAGTCCTCCTTTTCACTCCAGTTGGTTGAGAGAAGAGACAATCATAATACTGGATGTTGGACATACAGTAGGGCCCGCTTTATGGTGTTTCGCCTTATGGCATTCTACTAATACGGCAATTTCAAATTATGATCAAAACTTACTATACGGTTCCCCGTCTTTCTAATACGGCGCGCCCCACCCGGTTTGTTTACATTCTCCCTAAGCACATCTCTATTATGTCTGGAAACTTTCCAAAATTTCAAGTGTTTTAAAGTTATTGCATATTTTATATGCACTCTCATAATTATACTTATGTGTACCTGTACCTAAATATACTTACACACTGTGCTGGCGTGCAGGTACACATTAAAATCACTAAGAGTCTCTCTACTCTTGACACCATATTAATAATAATACATGTAATCTCTTGGGCGCATTAAATGTCGTACATTACGTTAATATAGAAATTTCCATTAATCCATCTACATTTTTTCAAAATTATATAATAAACATGCTACATAACATATAATCATGATACATACACCCATAGAATAAAAACTGACATAAATATGAGATGTGTTTACCAAGCGGTTTGTCGGAAGAATTATGTTTTCTTTAGTCAAACGCCAGTTACTGGGGGATAGCTGTAGAAAAATATTCCTTTCATATACCTTCACTCTATAGCTATTCACAACACTTGTGGGTTTAGCGCTTCTTTTTTTATGATTATAAGAATAATAATAATATCATTCACTCTAAAAATGGTGTGTTGCATGAGAATGAGAGTGTTGCTGTTTATTTATTCTTCTGTACTAACTTGTCAGAGCATAATTCCTTCTAAAAATGATGTTACATGAGAATGGAAGTGTTGCTCTTTATTTATTGTACTGTTCCACTGTGGAGACAACTTGTACACAATGTAAGGTGTTTGTATGAATGTGTTTGAACCATAACCAGACACCTTCTTTCGTTTGTTTACATAGTACTCTGTGTAGGTGGGGTGGTCAGGAGGACTACCATACCTCCCACACCTGACTTTCTACAAATAAATATATTTCACCTCTCACAATACATTAAGACTACAAATATTTTAAGGTAAGTAATGAGTGTACTGTACTATATGCATTTTATCACTCTAGGACGCTTTAAACGTCGTACAGTGGACCCCCGAATTACGTACTGCTCCAAACTCGAACAATTATGTAAGTGTATTTTTGTAAGTGCTTTTGTAAGTGTATTTTTGGGGGTCTAAAAGGACTAATCTAATTTACATTATTCCTTATGGGAACAAATTCGTTCGGTAACGGCACTTGAACAGCATTCTGGAACGAAATAATGATGTAATCCGGGGGTCCACTGTAGTATATTATGTGGGTGGGTGGGATGGCCAGGAGGGCTACCATACCTACCACACCTGACTTCTTACAATAAATACTACTCACCTTTTGCCTTACATTAAGACTACAAATATTTTGTAAGTAATGAGTGTACTGTATGTGTATTCTACTTTTTTATTGTTTTTTTAATGCGTAGTTCTATTGCTAACTTAATATATGTTAGTGTAAACTTGTTATCTGGCATTTATATGCATTTATAAGTGGAAAAAAATGGCGTTTTGCTTTCTGACGATGTCCGCTTTCCAGCGGTATCCTGGAACCTAACCTGCCATATAAGTGGGGCCCTACTTTACTAGATTCTCACATAATTGCCTTATGGAGAGGCACCTAGTGGCACTCTACAATAGCTGTCTTAGTTATCCCAATAGTCCAACAATTTTTGATTGCTCCATTCATCAGAGAGCAAGTGGATTCGTTTCAGTCTCTCTTTACTTTATGTAGCCACTCCGAAAATCCAAGCTTTAATGCAGATTTACTCTTTGATTCCTAAGAGAAACGGATTTATCTGGTACTATACCAACTATGAATTCCTAATGTTTTCACCCTTGTGTTAGTGCTTGCTTCTGTTGTTTAATGTCAGCACCCTTTTGTCATGCACTTTCTGTTAATATAAAAAAAAATATATTGGAGTGTCAGTTAGATCCGTACCTCAATTAGTGTTGTTTCACATTACAGTATGATGGGTTTAGCACTTAATCTTTATTATTATAATAATAGCAGATGCTTATGAGCTTGGTGCATTTTTTTCCTTTAAACAACTATTCCTTCAAAGAGGATGTTTTTTTCACTGCATAACAGTTTATTGATTTCAACCTGCTGTAAAAAAAAACCAGCAAAACTTGCATATCTGTTATTCTAGGTTAGGCTGTGTTAAAACAAATTAACTACTAGCAACAAATGGGCAGCTTATATACTGGATTCTCTTGCTTAATATTGTAGTACATATTATAGATTTTTATACTTTATCTCGGCTATGTAATCCACTTGAGTTCAGCACTTCCATTCGTGATGAAAAAGAACATTTTACACTCTAGAATACTTTTCTTTATGAAAAGTATTTTAGAGTACGTAATTTATTTAGCTGTATGATTCAGGCTTATGCTGATGTCAGTGCTTCTAACATTTTATTTGTGTACTTTTCTGTGATACCATTTTATTTAAGCATTACCTGTTGACTAGAGCTTCCCATATTTTAGGCATATGTTCATGTACACTGTATTAAAAATACAGTGTACACTATTAATGTACAGTGTATTAAAAATACAGAGTACATTAAGTGTTTATTGTGCTCATATTGATTTGTGTAAATGCTAAAAATGTGCCAAGTTCTTCCTTTGAAATCTTTTTGCCTAAAATGTTTCAAGTGTTACACAAATAACCTGCACATAGAAGAGAGGAGCTTATGACGACGTTTTGGTCTAACTTGGTTATTTGTGTATTGTTCCAGTCACAGTATTGTGCCTTTTTTTGTTGTTTTAAGTGTTATTTGTAACACTGAAAGTCTCCTTCATGACAATTAATTGTTCTTAAGACTGTCATGAGTCAATCCCTGTTTTATCTCTATCTGAATTTTTTATTTTGATGTTGTACTGAGTGTATTTGAGAAAGAAATTAAAATTTAACTTTTAGTATTTTTATTGGTTTACGGTTCCTATACAGTTGAAAGATTTGAGATATGACTACATCTTAATTAATGGTTATAATCATTGTCCTTTTACTGGACATCAACAAGAGACTCAAGGTTACAGCTTTATGTGATTTATGTACTATCAACTTCAGATCAGTATAATTTTGTTTGTACTCCTGAGAATCTTCTTAAAATATGAAAAACAATGTGAGAAATTCTTTTATGACTAATTGAATTCTTGGGATAAGTCATAATCAGTAGTAGATTCTACTTCAGAAATTAGGTTAGTTCACAATGTTGGATACACAGAAAAGAAAGATAAATACCAAGGAAAGTTAAAGAGGCAGTGAATTATCAGTATGTTGTCTCTGACTTACAGTACATATACTGTTTAGGCTAAATTTCAAGGTTGGTAATACTCCTATAGTACAACAGTTAGTAATGCTGAATGGTAATTTGGAGACTCAAGTATTTGCAGGAGGCATTTAGCTCATGTGAAATTTTCAGTTTGAAAGAAAAATGTAAACAGTGATAATGAGGGATTTTTTTTAACACATTGGCCATTTTCCACCGAGGCAGGGTGACCCAAAAAGAAAGAAAAACACAAAAAGAAAGAAAAACACAAAAAGAAAGAAAAAACTTTAATCATCATTCAATACTTTCACCATTATTCATACATAATCACTGTCTTTGCAGAAGCATTCAGATACAGTTTAGATGTCACTCCAAACAGCCAATATCCCAAACTACTCCTTATACTCTCAAAAAAATGTTACCATCAGGTTCCTGCAAGGGGTCAATGCTTATCTCAATAATATTTACAATTTATGTAACTGATTGACCAGAATGAATGAAAAACTATGAAAACTTTTGTAGAGGATGGAAGAGCATATGCAAGGTAAGTAATAAAAATTACTGAATTCCTACAAATAGTGCGAGATGATAAATTTTAATGTAGATAAATGCTTTGTAATAAAAACTGCAGAAACCAGCAACAAGTCACCTAATGAATATAGATTGTGTGATTAAATATTGTAAAAGTTTCAGACAGAATGAAAAATTCAGAAGTTATGGCAAAATTGTCAATGGAAGATCACCAATGCAAAATTTTAAGTACATAAAGTACTCTTCTCATATTTGAATATAGATACAGTAAGCTAAAAGCGCTGTTCACAACACACCTTACAACAATTATGTGGTGCTCACACCAGAAAAAAGATGTAGACTTATAGAAAAAAAGTCCAAAGACAAGCTATCAAATTATTTCCTGAGCTAAAAAAAAAAGTTACAATGAAAGACTGAAAACAAAATGAAGCCACTGGCTGTTATTAAGGCAAGAGAAGATATAGCGACATCAGAAGGGCATTAAGGAATACAGTGGAACCTCTGCTTACGAGTTTAACCCATTCCGTGACCTAGTTCGTAACCTGATCTGCTCGAATGCTGAGTCAATTTTCCTCATTTAAATTAATTGAAATGCCATTAATCCGTTCCAGCGGAATTCCTGCTCTCAGGAGGCAGGGCAAAATACTTCAATATACATAATGCTAATATCAACTCTACGGCTTATTTATCTATCACAATTCATCTAATATGACATAATAAACAATATAAATAACATAGAAACCTGATATATACTCTAGAATGAATAAAATAGTATGTCATTATGTGACAAGTGGTGGTGGCCATTCCTGCTCCCGCTCTGAAAACATCTTCCCATGGTTCCCCTTCTGAGGTGTTATTATAAGAGAAAACGGAGTGGTTGTGAGGCTCACTTGTTATTATATAGTATTATTATATGTATTATTATTATATTATTATATGTATTATTATTATATACAGTAGGCCCTCATTTAGCACGGTAGTTACGTTCCTGAAAACGTCGTGTTAGGTAAAATCGTGTTAAATAATTAAAAGAACTTATGGGAAAAATAGGGATACGTGTTTGAGAGTCCCCAAAAAGCCAAACAAGTTTTTTTAGACCAACAGATCTTGCAAAAATTGAAGAAATAATAGTATTTCTTACCTTAAATTGTGGGTAATGATGTTTGTGGATTGTAGTGAAGAGTGGATATGGATGGTGTGGCCCTACTGGGCTGAGGTGGATGGTTGTTGGTTGTCGGTAGAAGTGGATGGTAGAGGTCCTGGTGCTGAAGTCGATGGTTGTATTGGTGTGTGCATAAATTCTGTAATGGATCTCTGGGCTCTTTTATTCTGCATTTCATTATACAGCTGACGGTAAGGCATCATCAGCTGGTCTAGACCCCGTTTCAAAGCCCTGCTTCTAGCTTTCTCAGGATCCTCTTCAGTGAAAAAGTCTGCAACTTTACCAATAATATGGAACTGCTCACGTAACTGCTGCAATGTTAACTCTTTTTCTTCAGGTTCTTCTTCATCTTCTTCTGTTATCTCCCTCCCTTGTATCTGTGCATCAAACTCTGCCAACATTTCCTCTGGACTCATGTCTTCATCATTATCTTCTAAGAGTTCATTCACATCATCTTCATTCATATCTTCAAAACCATCACCTGGTAATCTCCTTGCCAGCTGAACAATTTCCTGAACCTGACTCTCAAGCAAGGGAAAACCAGTGAAACAATTAACTACAGAAGGCCATAACTTTCCCCAGCCTGCATTTAATGTTGATTGGGGCACTTCATTCCATGCACTTCTAGCATAGCTGATGGCATCTGCAATGTTAAATTTTCTCCAGAAGCTTGGCTGACTGGTTTGACCTCCAAATTACTGGTAAGGTGTTTTTATCCACACCTCTCAAAGGACGAGGAGTCTTAGAGCGGTAAATAACCATGGGCTTACACTTGAAATCACCTGATGCATTACCGCAAAGGAGCAAGGTGAAGCGATCCTTTGCTGCCTTGAAGCCTGGTGCACTTTTCTCTTGCTGACTGATATAAGTTCGTGTTGGCATTTTCTTCCAGAAAACACCTGTCTCGTCAGCATTAAACACTTGCTGTGGCTTATAGCCACCATCAGAAATAAGTTCCTGAAATTCAGCAGGGAAATTATTTGCTGCTGTATGATCAGCTGAAGCACTTTCACCAGAAAACTTAATATTATGCAACTTATTATGCAACTTAAAGTTGTGAAACCAGCCTGCGCTAAACACACACTCATTTTCAGGCCTTCCTTCCTTGTCACACACTGCTTTAAACAACTGTAATGCCTTTTCCCTAATTAAGATGAAATTAAGTGGTGCACCTTTCTTTGTTTTCTGTTCGATCCACTCAAGCAACAAGTTTTCTGTTTTATTTACTTGTTGGGACCTACGTGTCATTCTTTTCATGAGGTCACATTTTGGGTTATTCATTACACAAGCTCGTATATTCGCCTCATTCTTCCTAATTGTACGAACTGACGCTTCATTAACGCCATAGGCCCTCACTATATCCACCACACGTGAGCCACTCTTAAGCTTATCTAATATCTCGATTTTCTTGGTAATTCCTAGACTTGAACGCTTAAACCTTTTCTTATCACTTGCTGGAACACTTGTATGCTTACTGGGTGCCATGATTGCTTGCCAGATTTATCAAAATGCAGTGAAAATGAGAAAATGTATGTAAATAAACACAGCGAGCTTCCCGATACTTATCGTCCTGCCGTGTACGAACCAAACTGAACGCTGGGAGGGATGCGTGGGTGGGTGAGGGTGGCTGGGGATAGCACTAGGACTCCCCCACTGACTCAATGGTTTAGCCCACCGCAGGCGACCGCGCGCTCAAAATTTTTCCCCTCCAGTGAATCGCGTAATATAAGGTTTACGTCGTGTTAGATAAAAATGTGCCGCAATTCTTCAATCGCGTAATACCCAAAACGCGCAACATAAAGTCGTGCTAAATGAGGGTCTACTGTACGTATTATTATATTATACATATTATTATATTATACGTATTATTACATTATACGTATTATTATATTATACACATTATTATTATTATTATAATGATGGGGAAGCGCTAAACCTGTAGGATTATACAGCGCCTGTGGGGGTGAGGGGATGGAAGGTATTCAGGCTTAATTTAGGGAACTGGAGCACAGATACATTTCCCTAGATCAAGAGCCCCTCACCAGCGTCAAGGAACCTCCCTTGAGGGGAAGCTCGCAACCTGAATTTTGGCTCATATCTTGGAGCAAAAAATCGACCGAGCATGGTGGGGCACTCGTAAGCAGAGGTTCCACTGTATGAATAAAATTGCAGATTTAAAGATGATGGTACATAAATAATATAACATCATGTAACCTTGAGTCTCCTGTTGTTGATGTCCTCTTCTTTTGTTCTCATTAGTGGGGATATTTCCTCTTGTGAAATCTAGATCACCATCAGATCTGTTCTAATATAGCTTTTGTTGGTGATGTGCTGGTTGGGTCACTTTACCCAAAAGTGGCAACTGAAGGTATGCAACTCCTGGCATTCTTACCAGTTCACCTACCACCATTATTTGCTGAAAGACGAGCACCAGACGTGCACCAGGTAGCCTATGAGGTACATAGTTTCTAGGAAACAGTAGCACTGTCTGTTAAAGCATAGGTAACCATGATTTAGGGTGGGTGCATGGTTTCTTTTTTGCTTATTCTCAGAGCTGCCCCATTTACTTACTTTAAGTTAAATGAGAAACTGGTTCATTTGTATGGACTGTAGAAATTGCAGCACCTTCTACTGACCCCTACACAGCCATTAAATCCTCTTCAGAGCCTGGAATGACTTAGTGTAAAGACATTTCACAGATTATCTGTGCCCCAAAGGTCAGAGTGATTCAAAGCCATCTGCCAAGACAACAACAGACAAGCAACGACACTCTCAAAGCACTCACACCCCAATTGCACACTAAGAAAAACACAGCCTTTCCCACCTACAGAAATCTTCCAAACATGGCAGTGGACAAGTTTTTTCTTTGCAAACAATGAATCCCAAAGCATACCTAAATGATAAAATACTTGTAGAGTACATGCACAATTTGTGGCAAGAAACGTTTTGTAATTTTTCACTTGGTCATACAACAAGACTTAACAGACAGTGCTGTGAATATACAAATAAAAATTAAATTCTAACACCTCCCAATCACCCAAGCAGAGACTTATGTACACCCTACTCATGAACAGAGATTAATATAGCTAAACTGATGTTCACTGACCATAAACTTACTCTCTTGGTATATATATCAGGGTAACACTTGCTGGTGAGGGAGCTCATGCCAACATAACAGTGTTGCAAATTTTTGTGTTACACTGAATGGGTAAAATATTGCAGGTCACAGGAAGAATGTCTCTAATCTGTGAAGAAACAAATCATCATAACCCAAATTGTGACCTCTTCCCTTCTTGCTCAAACCACAAAGAAGCACATCCCCTGTATTCTTATTGGTGCATAAAGGCACAGTGCACACACAAAGCAGGTGGAAAAATGCCAAGGGTATCTCTGCAAGGATTGCCAGGGAGATCAAACAATTCATCATATATTAACCCACTATTTATCTATCATAGAGCATATGCAGAAGTCACTTTTGATATCTTCAACACTTTGACAAACTCTCTTGTGACTGCCCACTTCACCAAAAATCCCACTTTTAATACAGAAGACTCCCTCTATGATTTTTTAAATGACATTAACCTCTATGATGCTAATTTTATACTTCAATTAACCCTCAACCCCACTAATTCCTACCCTAACATGTTAAACCTCCTCTATGCTATGTGACCCATACAGGTTTGGTGCTTGATTGAGACTATAATATGTAATAATAGTAATAAATATAATAAACAGGATGGCAGTACATGGGGGAATAATATATAAGAGGAGGTACTACAGTAATTGCTAGCACTACACATAATTAAGACTCACGAAATCGTAATAACACGAGTGCAAGTAAACCATGGTACAGGTGGAGTTAGAACTCACGGCAAGTGAGTCATAAAACTCACTTGCCATGGGTTCTAACCCCACTCGTATCGTGTTTTACTACATATAATTGATCACAATTAAATACTGGAGGTTGGACAGCAAATGCGTAGACCTATTAGAGGAGTTACAATCAAGTATAATATTTAAATGTACAGTGGACCCCCGAGTAACGAACACCCCGGAAATCGTACAATTATGTAAGTATAATATTGTAAGTCCTTGTGGAAGTGTATTTTTGGGGGTCTGAAATAGACTAACTTACTTGACATTATTCCTTAAGGGAGTAAATTCATTCGGTAATGGCACTTGAGCAGGCTTCTTCTCAGTTAGCCATGATCCCTGCCAAAATCACTCTCCAAATAACAAAATTCTAGTAAAGCAAAAAGACACAATGTGTGACCAACGCTGAGCGAAGTTGTTGGTGTAATTTATAAATTTTTAGTAATAATACAGTGGACCCCCGAGTATCGTAATTAATCCGTTCCAGGAGCTAGTACTTAACACGAAGTTTACGAAATTCGAACCATTATTTCCCATAAGAAATAATGTAAATACAATTAATCCATTCCACAAAAAAATATTCGCATACTAAATTAAAAACAATATATAAGAGGAAGAGCAGGGGACCAAGGCCACTTCCCAGTGGCACTCCAGTATCAAGTGGTCATGTTGATGATTAAGTAGTAGGTTGGTAGACAGCAGCCGCCCAGGGAGGTACTACCGTCCTGCCAAGTGAGTGTAAAACGAAAGCCTGTATTTGTTTTACATGATGGTAGGATTGCTGGTGTCTTTTTTCTGTCTCATAAACATGCATGATTTCAGGTATGTCTTGTTACTTCTACTTACACTTAGGTCACACTACACATTCATGTACAAGCATATATATATATACACATCCCTCTGGGTTTTCTTCTATTTTCTTACTAGTTTTTGTTCTTATTTCCTCTTATCTCCATGGGGAAGTGGAACAGAATTCTTCCTCCGTAAGCCATGCGTGTCGTAAGAGGCGACTAAAATGCTGGGAGCAAGGGGCTGGTAACCCCTTCTCCTGTATATATTACTAAATGTAAAATGGGAAACTTTCGTTTTTCATTTTGGGCCACCCCGCTTCGGTGGGAAACGGCCGACGTGTTGAAAGAAAGAAAGATATATATACAGTGGTACCCCGACTTACGATATTTTTTCATTCCAGAATGCTGTTCAAGTGCCATTACCAAACGAATTTATCTCCATAAGAAATGATGTAAAATAGACTAGTCCTTTTAGACCCCCAAAATTACACTTACAAAAGCATTTAAAAAAATAAACTTACATAAAAGGGTGTGTTTGGGGACCATCGTAAGTCGGGGTACCACTGTATATATATATATATATATATATATATATATTTTTTTTTTTTTACTTACCTTTATTGAAGAGTTGCAGGCATCTGGAAGGTAGAGTTGCTGACAGGGGCAGGGAGTTAGTGGTTGGAAGGGGAATCCCCCTCCAAAAGGACTTCAGGTAACAAGTCCCTCTCTGGGGTTACTTCCCTTCTTGGTCTTTTAATGCCACTAGGACCAGCTTGAGTCACCAGACCCCTGCCTGGTAAAGTAACTGTCCAGAGTCCTCTGTTTCTGGCGACCCTTCAACACTTTCCTGAAGTGCGACATGGCTCTGTCACTGAAGTGGCTGCACAGAAGGTTCATTTCAGCTTGCTCAGGGTGGTGTCTTTCAACAAATGTCTGCAACTCATTCCACTTTGTACACATCTACTTAAGCACTGAAGAGGGCACCTCATTCTGTCTCTCACCCTCCTCCTTTGAAGCAATAACCTCAGCTGTGGTCTGTTGATGTTCCAGATGAAGCTCTTGCAGCTCTTCAGTTGTTAGCTCTACCCTGTGCTCCTCCACTAACTCTTCCACATCCTCACCACTCACCTCCAACCCCAGGCTGTTCCCCAATACCACAATAGAGTCCACAACAGGCACAGGGTTGTCAGGGTCAAGGTCAGGGTCAGCCTCAAATCCTTCAAAATCTTTCTGTTGGACACAACATGGCCACAATGGTCTCCAAGCAGAGTTCAAAGTCCTGGAAGTCACTCCCTCCCAAGCCTAACCTATAAAGCGTATGCAATGCACAATGTTGAAGTGATCTTTCCAGAACTCTCTTAGGGTCAACTCAGTGTCCGAGGTCACTTCAAAGCACTTCTGAAACACTGCTTTGGTGTATAGTTTCTTGAAGTTGGAAATGACCTGCTGGTCCATGGGCTGGATGAGAGGAGTGGTGTTAGGAGGCAAGAACTTCACTCTGATAAAATTAAACTTGTCAGACAAACACTCTTGCAAGTTGTGAGGGTGAGCAGGAGCATTGTCCAGTATCAGGAGGCACTTGAGTGGCAATTTCTTTTCCAAGAGGTATTTCTTCACACTAGGGCCAAACACTCCAGTCACCCATTCCTTAAAAATCTCCATAGTGACCCATGCCTTGGTGTTAGCCTTCCAATGCACACACAAATTATTCTTGTCAACACTGTGATTCTTGAAGGGTCTGGGATTTTCATAGTGATACACCAGTAAAGGCTTCACTTTAAAATCACCACTGGCATTGGCACACATCTTTCATAGGCTTGTGTCCTGGCTGTGCCTTTTTCTCCTGAGTAATGTAGGTCCTGTTGGGCATTTTCTTCCAAAACATGCCTGTTTCATCACAGTTAAACACTTGTTGGGGGAGGAATTGTTCAGCCTACTGAACCCCTGGAATTCATGCACAAATTTTTCAGCTGCACGTTTGTCTGAGCTGGCTGCCTCACCATGTCTCACAACACTGTGTATGCCACTACGTTTCTTAAACCTGTCAAACCAGCCTTTGCTGGCTTTAAAATCACTCGCCTCACCACTGGTTCCAGGCATTGTCTTGACAAGATCTGTGTGCAACTTCCTTGCCTTTTCACAAATTATCGCCATGGAAATACTATCACCCGCTCTCTGTTTTTCATGGATCCACACCAACAACAACTTCTCAACCTCATCCACTGTTTTCGATCTATTTTTCATTAACATATCAACCCCTTTTGCAACATTAGCTTCCTTGATCTCATTTCTCTTTGCCAGGATAGAGCTGATAGTAGATGGGGTTTTGTTGTACATCCTGGCAAGATCACTCAGACGAACACTACTCTCATATTTTTCTATAATCTCTTTCTTCAGTTCGATGGTGTTCCTCACTTTCTTTACCACAGGGGTGCCACTAGGAAGCTTCTTTGGACCCATGGTGACTTATTTCACAGTGACAATCACTTATCCACCAAAAATGACACCAAATGTAGTGTGAATGTTTGAGAGAGCGCGCTAGGTAATGTTCTCTCAATGGTAAACATTTCACTGGCGGCGTCCCGCGCAGGCGCGGAGCAGGCGGACAGGTCTAATACGTTACGAAACACGAGCCAGTTTACGATTCTCGAAATCGAAAAAAACTTACGAAACACGATGTTTACTAAATAAGAACCTTACAAAACTCGGGGGTCCACTGTACTCTAAAAACTATAAACTAAATTTTAGTTCACATACTTTACATAAAAAAAGGCATTTTGTTTCTTATAACCAATACATCAACCATATAGTACTCACCCTTTTGACATAAACTGCTGTCCAGAATATTTACATAAACTATACAATGCTGTACAATATATACAGTGGACTATCGGTTTTCGTTGAAAATTCTTTCCAGAATGCTGTTTGAGTGCTGTTACCGAGCGAATTTGTTCCCATAAGGACAAATGTAAATTAGATTAGTCCTTTTAGACCCCAAAAATACACTTACAAAAGCACTAACAAAAATACACTTACATAATTGCTCGAGTTTGGAACTGTACGTAAACCGGGGGTCCACTGTATATACAGTGGACCCCCGCCTAACGAACAAAATTCATTCCAGAATCCTGCTCAAGTGCCATTACCAAACGAATTTACTTCCTTAAGAAATAATGTCACGTAGGTTAGTCTATTTCAGACCCTATATACTAAATATATACAGTGGTACCGGTTTACATATTTTTCATTCCAGAATGCTGTTCAAGTGCCATTACACATTTATCTCCTAAGAAAGTTTAAAATAGACTAGTCCTTTAGACCCCAAAATTACACTTACAAAGCATTTAAAAATAAACTTACATAAAGGGTGAGTTTGGGGACCATCGTAAACGGTACCACTGTATATATAATAAAATATATATATATATATATATATATATAGATATATATATATATATATTATATATATATATAGATATATATATATATATATTATATATATATATATATATATATATTATATATATTTATATATATATATATATATATATATATATATATATATATATATATATATATATATATTGATATTATATATATATATATATATTGATATTATATATATATATATATATATTGATATTATATATATATATATTTATATTATATATACAGTGGTACCTCGACTTACGATGGTCCCCAAACTCACCCTTTTATGTAAGTTTATTTTTTTAAATGCTTTTGTAAGTGTAATTTTGGGGGTCTAAAAGGACTAGTCTATTTTACAACATTTCTTAAGGAGATAAATTCGTTTGGTAATGGCACTTGAACAGCATTCTGGAATGAAAAAATATCGTAAGTCGAGGTACCACTGTATATATTTATATTATATATATATTTTATATTATATATACGTATATAACTGCAATGAATTACAAATACACACACACACCGGCAGGTGCAGAGTGCTGGGGCAAAGGCTCCCAGGATTTCAGTGTTTTTAGGGCGTATTTTAACTTTTAGCAGAAGTCAGTGATATTATATATATATATTTATATTATATATATATTTATATTATATATATATATTTATATTATATATATATATTTATATTATATATATATATATTTATATTATATATATATATATTATATTATATATATATATTTATATTATATATATATATTTATATTATATATATATTTATATTATATATATATATTTATATTATATATATATATATATTTATATATTATATATATATATATATATATTTTTTTTTTTTTTTATTAACACATCGGCCGATTCCCACCAAGGCAGGGTGGCCCGAAAAGAAAAACTTTCATCATCATTCACTCCATCACTGTCTTGCCAGAAGGGTGCTTTACACTACAGTTATAAAACTGCAACATTTACACCCCTCCTTCAGAGTGCCGGCACTGTACTTCCCATCTCCAGAACTCAAGTCCGGCCTGCCGGTTTCCCTGAATCCCTTCATAAATGTTACTTTGCTCACACTCCAACAGCACGTCAAGTATTAAAACCATATGCCTCCATTCACTCCTATCAAATACGCTCACACATGCTTGCTGGAAATCCAAGCCCTCGCACACAAAACTTCCTTTACCCCTCCCTCCAACCTTTCCTAGGCCGACCCCTACCCCGCCTTCCCTCCACTACAGATTTATACACTCTCGAAGTCACTCTGTCTCGTTCCATTCTCTCTACATGTCCAAACCACCTCAACAACCCCTCCTCAGCTCTCTGGACAATCGTTTTGGTAATCCCGCACCTCCTCCTAATTTCCAAACTTCGAATTCTCTGCATTATATTCACACCACACATTGACCTCAGACATGACATCTCCACTGCCTCCAGCCTTCTCCTCGTTGCAACATTCATCACCCATGCTTCACACCCATATAAGAGCGTTGGTATAACTATACTCTCATACATTCCCTCTTTACTTCCATGGACAAGGTTCTTTGTCTCCACAGACTCCGAAGTGCTCCACTCACCCTTTTCCCTCATCAATTCTATGATTCACCTCATCCTTCATAGACCCATCCGCCGACATGTCCACTCCCAAATATCTGAATACATTCACCTCCTCCATACTCTCTCCCTCCAATCTGATATCTAATCTTTCGTCACCTATTCTTTTTGTTATCCTCATCACCTTACTCTTTCCTATATTCACTTTCAATTTTCTTCTTTTACACACCCTACCAAATTCATCCACCAACCTCTGCAGCTTCTCTTCAGAATCTCCCAAAAGCACAGTGTCATCAGCAAAAGCAACTGTGACAACTCCCACTTTGTATTTGCTTCTTTATCTTTTAGCCCAACACCTCTTGCCAAGACCCTCGCATTCACTTCTCTTACAACCCTATCTATAAATATATTGAACAACCACGGTGACATCACACATCCTTGTCTAAGGCCCACTTTTACTGGGAAATAGTCCCCTTCCCTCCTACACACTCTAACCTGAGCCTCACTATCCTCATAAAAACTCTTCACTGCTTTCAGTAACCTTCCTCCTATTCCATACACCTGCAACATCTGCCACATTGCCCCCTATCTACCCTATCATACGCCTTTTCCAAATCCATAAATGCCACAAAAACATCTTTACCCTTATCCAAATACTGTTCACCTATATGTTTCACTGTAAACACTTGGTCTACACACCCCCTACCTTTCCTAAAGCCCCCTTGTTCATCTGCTATCCTGCTTTCTGTTTTACTCTTAATTCTTTCAATAATAACTCTACCATACACTTTACCAGGTACACTCAACAGACTTATTCCCCTATAATTTTTGCACTCTCTTTTGTCCCCTTTGCCTTTATACAAAGGAACAATACACGCTCTCTGCCAATCCCTAGGTACCTTACCCTCTTCCATACATTTATTAAATAATAGCACCAACCACTCCAAAATTATATCCCCACCTGCTTTTAACATTTCTATCTTTATCCCATCAATCCCAGCTGCCTTACCCCCTTTCATTCTACCCACTGCCTCACGAACTTCCCCTACACCCACAACTGGCTCTTCCACACTCCTACAAGATGTTATTCCTCCTTGCCCTACACACGAAATCACAGCTTCCTGTCTTCATCAACATTTAACAAATCCTCAAAATATTCTCTCCATCTTCCCGATACCTCTAACTCTCCATTTAATAACTCTCCTCTCCTATTTTTAACTGTCAAATCCATTTGTTCTCTAGGCTTCCTCAACTTATTAATCTCATTCCAAAACTTTTTCTTATTTTCAACAAAATTTGCTGATAACATCTCACCCACTCTCTTTTCTGCTCTCTTTTTACATTGCTTCACCACTCTTTTAACCTCTCTTTTTCTCTCCATATACTCTTCCCTCCTTGCATCACTTCTACTTTGTAAAAACCTCTCATATGCTAACTTTTTCTCCCTTACTACTCTCTTTACATCATCATTCCACCAATCGCTCCTCTTCCCTCCCGCACCCACTCGCCTGTAACCACAAACTTCTGCTGAACACTCTAACACTACATTTTTAAATCTACCCCATACATTTTCGACCCCATTGCCTACACTCTCACTAGCCCATCTATCCTCCAATAGTTGTTTATATCTTACCCTAACTGCCTCCTCTTTTAGTTTATAAACCTTCACCTCTCTTTTACTTACTGATTCTATTTTCCTTGTATCCCATCTACCTTTTACTCCCACTGTAGCTATAACTAAAAAGTGATCTGATATATCTGTAGCCCCTCTATAAACATGTACATCCTGAAGTCTACTCAACAGTCTTTTATCTATCAATACATAGTCCAACAAACTACTGTCATTACGCCCTACATCATATCTTGTATACTTATTTATCCTCTTTTTCTTAAAATATGTATTACCTATAACTAAACCCCTTTCTATACAAAGTTCAATCAAAGGGCTCCCATTATCATTTACACCTGGCACCCCAAACTTACCTACGACACCCTCTCTGCATGTTTCTCCCACTTTAGCATTTAGGTCCCCTACCACAATTACTCTCTCATTTGGTTCAAAAGTTCCTATACATTCGCTTAACATCTCCTAAAATCTCTCTCTCTCCTCTACACTCCTCTCTTCTCCAGGTGCATACACGCTTATTATGACCCACTTTTCGCATCCGACCCTTATTTTAATCCACATAATCCTTGAATTTACACATTTATATTCCCTCTTTTCCTTCCATAACTGATCCTTCAACATTATTGCTACCCCTTCCTTAGCTCTAACTCTCTCAGATACTCCTGACTTAATCCCATTTATTTCTCCCCACTGAAACTCGCCTACCCCCTTCAGCTTTGTTTCGCTTAGGGCCAGGACATCCAACTTCTTTTCATTCATAACATCGGCAATCATCTCTTTCTTATCATCCGCACTACATCCACGCACATTCAGACAACCCAATTTTATAAAGTTTTTCTTCTTCTCGTTTTTAGTAGATTTGTACAGGAGAAGGGGTTACTAGCCCATTGCTCCCGGCATCTTAGTCGCCTCATACGACACGCATGGCTTACGGAGGAAAGATTCTTTTCCACTTCCCCATGGACAATAGAGAAAATAAAAGGAACAAGAGCTATTAAGAAAAAGAAGAAAAACCTAGATGTGTGTATGTATATATATGCATGTGTATGCCAGTGTAGTGTGACCTAAAGTGTAAGTAGAAGTAGCTAGATATACCTGTTATCCAGCGTGTTTATGAGACAGAAAAAAGACACCAGCAATCCTACCATCATGTAAAACAGTTTCAGGTTTCTGTTTCACAGTCACCTGGCAGGACGGTAGTACCTCCCTGGGTGGTTGCTGTCTACCAACCTACTACCTAATAGTATATATATATATTTATATTATATATATATATATATATATATTTATAATAATAATAATAATAATAATAATATTTTTATTTCTTTGCATGTTACAAGTGTACAATGTTATTGGTAGTTACAATTATAAAACTGTAATGCAAGGAGAGCCACTGGCATGCCATGGCATTAGGGGCAGTTTATTCTAGAGACGTATTCACTAAGTACTTAATGCTAAAGAAATTGATTGAGTTTATTCTAGTTCTGTATTATTTAAATTATAATATGGTTATACATACTATTAAAAGACAATACAAGAGAAATTGGTTGAGTTTAATCTAGTTGTATAATTTATTTCAAGTTACAGTATGTTGATGCTCTACTAGTATAATAACAATACTAGAAATTGTTTTAGAGTTTCTTCTAGATATATATTTTATTTAAAATTAAGAAAATGATGATACTATAAGATTTATATATATATATATATTTATATTATATATATATATATATATATATATATATATATATATATATATATATATATATATATTATATTATTATTATTTTATATATTTTATATATATATATATATATATATATATATACAGTGGTACCCGTTTAGATGGTCCCCAAACTCACCCTTTTATGTAAGTTTATTTTTTAAATGCTTTTGTAAGTGTAATTTTGGGGTCTAAAGGACTAGTCTATTTTACAACTTTTCTTAAGGAGATAAATTCTTGGTAATGGCACTTGAACAGCATTCTGGAATGAAAATATCGTAAACCGGGTACTCACTGTATATATATATATATATATATATTTATATATATATATATATATATATATATATATATATATATATATATATATATATATATATATATAATATATATATATATATATATATATATATATATATTTATATTATATATATATTTATATATATATATATATATTATATTATATATATATATATATATATTTATATTATATATATATATTTTTATTTTTATTAACACATCGGCCGATTCCCACCAAGGCAGGGTGGCCCGAAAAGAAAACTTTCATCATCATTCACTCCATCACTGTCTTGCCAGAAGGGTGCTTTACACTACAGTTATAAAACTGCAACATTAACACCCTCCTTCAGAGTGCCGGCACTGTACTTCCCATCTCCAGAACTCAAGTCCGGCCTGCCGGTTTCCTGAATCCCTTCATAAATGTTACTTTGCTCACACTCCAACAGCACGTCAAGTATTAAAAACCATATGCCTCCATTCACTCCTATCAAATACGCTCACACATGCTTGCTGGAAGTCCAAGCCCTCGCACACAAAACTTCCTTTACCCCTCCCTCCAACCTTTCCTAGGCCGACCCCTACCCCGCCTTCCCTCCACTACAGATTTATACACTCTCGAAGTCACTCTGTCTCGTTCCATTCTCTCTACATGTCCAAACCACCTCAACAACCCCTCCTCAGCTCTCTGGACAATCGTTTGGTAATCCCGCACCTCCTCCTAATTTCCAAACTCCGAATTCTCTGCATTATATTCACACCACACATTGACCTCAGACATGACATCTCCACTGCCTCCAGCCTTCTCCTCGTTGCAACATTCATCACCCATGCTTCACACCCATATAAGAGCGTTGGTATAACTATACTCTCATACATTCCCCTCTTTACTTCCATAGACAAGGTTCTTTGTCTCCACAGACTCCGAAGTGCTCCACTCACCCTTTTCCCCTCATCAATTCTATGATTCACCTCATCCTTCATAGACCCATCCGCCGACACGAGCGGTTTTACGATTCTCGAAGTCGTAAAAAGCTTACGAAACATGATGTTTACAAAGTAAGAACCTTTCGAAACTCGGGGGTCCACTGTATATACAGTGTATATATATATATATACAGTGGACCCCGAGTTTCAGTAAAACTTCACTCCTGAAGTCTGCTCAAGTGCCATTACCGAACGAATTTACTCCTTAAGGAAAAATTTCACGTAGGTTAGTCTATTTCAGACCCCCAAAAATACACTTCCACAAGAACTTACAAAATTATACTTACATAATTGCACGATTTCCGGGGTATTCGTTAACCGAGGTCCACTGTATATATATATAGTATATATTATATATATATATATATATATATATATATATTTTATATATATATATATATATATATATATATATATATATATATATATATATATATATACAGTGGACCCCGAAGCCAGAAAACTTTACTCCTGAAGTCTGCTCAAGTGCATACCGAATGAATTTACTCCCTTAAGAAAAATGTCACGAGGTTAGTCTATTTCAGACCCCAAAAATACTTTTCCACAAGCACTTACAATATTATACTTACATAAATGTACGATTTGCATGAACTGGGGTCCACTGTATACAGTGGACCCCAGTTTCGAGGTTCTTACTTTGTAAACATCATGTTTCGTAAGCTTTTT
>WNWK01021163.1:0-34500 GCA_009830355.1 Cherax destructor | reverse complement strand
TGGTACCAACACTCTTATATGGGTGTGAAGCATGGGTTGCAAATGCTGCAGCGGAGGAGGCTGGAGGCAGTGGAGATGTCCTGTCTAAGAGCAATGTGTGGTGTAAATATTATGCAGAAAATTCGGAATGTGGAAATTAGGAGAAAGTGTTGAATTACTAAAAGTATTTGTCAGAGGGCTGAAGAGGGGTTGTTGAGGTGGTTTGGTCATTTAGAGAGAATGGATCAAGGAGAATGACTTGGAGAGCGTATAAATCTGTAGGGAAGGAAGGCGGGGTAGGGATCGTCCTAGAAAGGTTGGAGGGAGGGGTAAGGAGGTTTTTGTGGGCGAGGCTTGGACTTCCAGCAAGCATGTGTGAGCGTGTTAGATAGGAGTGAATGAAGCGAATGGTTTTGGGACA
Organism: Cherax destructor; assembly: GCA_009830355.1. Lineage (NCBI taxonomy): Eukaryota > Metazoa > Arthropoda > Malacostraca > Decapoda > Parastacidae > Cherax > Cherax destructor. Next base: position 34,100 of record WNWK01021163.1, on the reverse strand, counting down.
TGACGATCTGTTGGAGTGTGAGCAGGGTAACATTTTTGAAGGGATTCAGGGAAACCAGTTAATTGATATAGTTGGACTTGAGTCCTGGAAATGGGAAGTACAATGCCTGCACTTTAAAGGAGGGGTCTGGGATAGTGACAGCTGGGAGGGACTATTCTCAGCTGTCGTATCTGAGCGCCTCTGCAAAGACAGTGATTATGTATGAGTGTGGTGAAAGTGTTGAATGATGATGAAAGTATTTTCTTTTTGGGGATTTTCTTTCTTTTTGGGTCACCCTGCCTCGGTGGGAGACGGCCGACTTGTTGAAAAAAAGAAAAAAATAATAAAAAGTAATGAGTGTACTGTATATGCAATTTATCGCTCTAGGGCGCTTAGTATCGTAGTAGGTGGGAGTGGCCAGGCAGGATGCCATACCTCCCACACGACTTTCTACAAATAAATACTTTTCACCTTCACCCTACATTAAGACTACAAATATTTTAAGGTAAGTAATGAGTATACTGTATATGCATTGTATCACAAGGGCGCTTTAAGCATCGTAGTATAGTATGTGTGGGTGGGGTGGCCAGGAGGGCTACCATACCTACCACACCTGACTTCTTACAGTAAATACTACTCACCTTTTGCCCTACATTAAGACTACAAATATTTTGAGGTAAATAATGAGTGTACTGTGTGTGTATTTTACTTCTTAATGCCTAGTTCTATTGCTAACTTAATACATGTTAGTGTAAACTTATTATTTATTTTTTATTATTTTTATTAACACATCGGCCGATTCCCACCAAGGCAGGGTGGCCCGAAAAAGATGCCCTACATTAAGACTACAAATATTTTGAGGTAAATAATGAGTGTACTGTGTGTGTATTTTACTTCTTAATGCCTAGTTCTATTGCTAACTTAATACATGTTAGTGTAAACTTATTATTTATTTTTTATTATTTTATTAACACATCGGCCGATTCCCACCAAGGCAGGGTGGCCCGAAAAAGAAAAACTTTCATCATCATTCACTCCATCACTGTCTTGCCAGAGGGGTGCTTTACACTAGTTATAAAACTGCAACATTAACACCCCTCCTTCAGAGTGCAGACACTGTACTTCCCATCTCCAGAACTCAAGTCCGGCCTGCCGGTTTCCCTGAATCCCTTCATAAATGTTACTTTGCTCACACTCCAACAGCACGTCAAGTATTAAAAACCATTTGTCTCCATTCACTCCTATCAAATACGCTCACACATGCTTGCTGGAAGTCCAAGCCCCTTGCACACAAAATCTCTTTTACCCCCTCCCTCTAGCCTTTCCTATCCCGACCCCTACCCCGCCTTCCCTCCACTACAGATTTATACACTCTCGAAGTCATTCTGTCTCGTTCCATTCTCTCTACATGTCTGAACCACCTCAACAACCCCTCCTCAGCTTTCTGGATAATAGTTTTGGTAATCCCGCACCTCCTCCTAATTTCCAAACTTCGAATTCTCTGCATTATATTCACACCACACTTTGACCTCAGACATGACATCTCCACTGCCTCCAGCCTTCTCCTCGTTGCAACATTCATCACCCATGCTTCACACCCATATAAGAGTGTTGGTATAACTATACTCTCATACATTCCCCTCTTTACTTCCAAGGACAAAGTTCTTTGTCTCCACAGACTCCGAAGTGCTCCACTCGCCCTTTTCCCCTCATCAATTCTATGATTCACCTCATCCTGGCATTTATATGGATTTATAAATGGAAAAATGGAGTTATGCTTTTCGGCGAAGTCTGCTTTCCGGAAGTAGCCTGGAACCTAACCTGCCGTATAAGTGGGGCCCTACTGTACTATACAGTCATACCCCACTTTACGTCATTTTAGCCTACGTCAAATTCACCTTTACGTCCTTTTTCTAGAGTAAATTTTAGTTTAACTTGTCACTCAGCAACATCATTTACATCATAATTTTTTTAATTGTGTTCATTATTCTTTAAAAAGTTGTTATTTAAGGAATAACAATAGTTATATTCTTTTGTGAGTTATTTACACTAGTTTTACAGTGTTTGTCTATATTTTAAGGCATTTTTATGGCATTATGTCTGGTTTACGTCAAAAACCGGGTTACGTCATGGCTCTTGGAACCAATTAATGACATAGGGCAGGGTATGACTGTATTGCCTTTGTAAAATATAATTTTCTTACATTTTAGAATATCTGTTAAGTTTTTTTTTGCCAATAATGAAATACATGGTAGCAGTAATAAATTTATTTTGCAGGGATACAAGCTGCACTATATCCTCACACTTCACCTGTTATGTGTTTAGAGCAGCATCAGTGGACCAGGTAAGGTGCACACAAGCATATCTCATGTATTTTAGGTTTTTACACATTAAATGCTTGTTACAAACAAAATTGTGTATAAATCTGTAGGGGAAGGAAGGAGGGGTAGGGGTCATCCTCGAAAAGGTTGAAGGGAGGGGGTAAAGGAGGTTTTGTGGGCGAGGGGCATGGACTTCCAGCAAGTGTGTGTGAGCGTGTTAGATAGGAGTGAATGGAGATGAATGGTTTTTGGGACCTGAGGAGCTGTTGGAGTGTGAGCAGGGTAATATTTAGTGAAGGGATTCAGGGAAACCGGTTATTATAGATTTAGCCGGACTTGAGTCCTGGAAATGGGAAATACAATGCCTGCACTTTAAAGGGAGGGGTCTGGGATAGTGACAGTTTGGAGGGACTATTCTAAGCTGTAGTAGCTGAGCGCCTCTGCAAAGACAGTGATTATGTATGAGTGAGGTGAAAGTGTTGAATGATGATGAAAGTATTTTATTTTTGGGGATTTTCTTTCTTTTTGGGTCATCCTGCCTCGGTGGGAGACGGCCGACTTGATGAAGAATTTTTTTTTTTTTTTCTTATAAATACTTAGTAGAATGTTAAAGGTCTGGATTGATTAAAGTTACGATTCATCAAACCTGATCAACCTTGAAAATCTGAGTAGAAAATTAAGAGAAAAAATTAATGAATAAATCTAATAAAAAATGAAACTCGATAATGCCTATTTTCCCAGATTTCCTGTAAAGTGCCTGAGCAAGTGGGGTGCTTAATCTGTGCATCATGTTTAGTTGAACAAGTGGAGTGTGAGCTAGGTAACATCAATGAAGATATTCAGGGAAAACCAGTTACTGAAACTGATTGATGAATGTTGGAAGCGTTGTTTGCACTTTGCAGGATGGGTGAGGATGTTGCAATTTGGAGGGTCATTTGGACTCTGATATCCATTATGGTATATGCGTTTCCTTCTATTATTCACTCAACCTTTGCAGGAAATGTGCGATATGATAAAAAAAGTTTACTTTATATAACAGTCTTCAACAATGAAAGATGAATTTCTTTGTCAGGGATCATGGTGGATTATTTGAAATTATAGTACAGTATATTATGCCTATTTCTACCTGATACTCCTTTTCTTAGCTCTAGAATGTTCTCATTGCTTGTTTTGCAACTTTCTGGGGGCTACGTGAGTGGGGGCTCACCCAAATGTCTTAGCTTTGTGGGCTTACACACTGTTCTGATACGATCATTAACCCTTTCAGTGTCGAGACCCCTGATCCTTAACTCACTCTCTGTGCTGAAAAATTAAAAAAAAAAAATCTCATGAAATGATAGAGAATCTTTTTCCGATGGTAATGACACCAAAAGTACAAAATTTGATGGAAAAATTACAAAATTATGCTCTCGTGAAGTTAGCGATCTCTGCGATATTTACACATCAGCGATTTCGCCCGCTTTGAGCCCTATTTTCGGCCAATTCCATTGTTCCAGTCAACTAAAATCATAGCTATTTCACTATAACTCCATTTGATCTATCGAATGAGTATGAGGAACTGCCCATTTACCGATTTCAGCTACCAATAAAGTGGTCAGAAATTGGCAACTTGTCCAATTTCACACAAATTTCAAAAGATGCCAATTTCAAAATAGGGTCCAGAATAAACAAGGCAGACATTCCTGGCACTAACATTTTCTCTGTTCAATAGTCACATCTCCAGGCCCCTCTTATATTACTCTTGCTTTCCATTTTGAATTTTTATTCTCACAAAAAATAGAAGATTTGTTGTTATGCAGACTACTGCATTATTATAATAATTGTATAAATAATGTCAACCCATTCGTGACTGTGTATTAGACTGGCCAGTTGGACACGTATTGGACAGTGACATCATTTGTTTACTCTTGAACATTGGCAAAAATTTAATATTTTCGCTACTTTGAGCTCAATTTCTAGGTACAGTGGACCCCCGAGTAACGTAAAAACTTCATTCCAGAAGCCTGCTTAAGTGCCATTACTGAACAAATTTACTCCCTTAAGGAATAATGTCACGTAGGTTAGTCTATTTCAGACTCCAAAAATACACTTCCACAAGCACTTACAATATTATACTTACATAATTGTACGATTTCCGGGTTCGTTACTCGGGGGTCCACTGTATTTTTCATCATGAAACCAATTAAAATCATCTCCATTTCTGTAACACATCTTCCATTCTATCAAATGAGACCAAGAAAATGAGAATACAACCATAAATACCATACGAAAATACACCGCAAAGTCGCTGTTTTAAACCAAAAACACGTTTTTTTTTTCTCTCATTATGCACTGTGTGCTGCAGAATTTTTTTTATACTGCACACACTGACCACGCAGATCCATTCTTTCATATGTAGGCCTACCAGCTTTCTTCCACCAGATTTGAAGGAGCTAGAATTTTGGCGTAGTGTTACAGGACAGACACTGGCTCTCAAGCCATAATACTACGGCACCGACACTGAAAGAGTTAAGTGTCTGATAAAATCACCCTCTTCCTACCATTTTCCAGGGTTCTTGTCACCAGGATATGTCCACCTTTATTTTGTGTTCTGTCAGTAGCTGCCTCCTTCTAGAACAGGGGTCTCCAAACTGCAGACCATGGGCCACATGGAGCCCACCACAAGATTTTATGCAGCCCGCAGCAACTTTAAATATTTATAGATAGAAAGACTAATAAAGCCTCATATTCAGTCACTTAAAGTTAAGGATTTTATAACAATTTATATGTCAAAATTTGTTTAAATTTTAGTTCTAATCTTTTCATTTTTCAGATATATCCTTAAGTTATGGAAGAAAAAAAGGAAAAGAACAGTGCAGAGTAAGTGCCACCTGTTTAATGAAGAATGGGGCATAAAGTATTTCTTTGTACAAGCAGGTGATAAAGCCTTGTGTGTCATATGCCATGAAACTGTTGTAGTTTTGAAGGAGTACAATGTACGTTGGCACTATGAGACCAAACATAAACCAAGTTATTCCCAATTCACAGGAACACAGCGTTTTGAAAAATTTGAATCAATGCAATGCAGGTTGCTCTCCCAACAAGGTTTTTATGCAGAAGAGAGCTGAAAATGAAGATTTAAATAGGGCCAGTTACAAAGCAGCTTATGTGTTAGCTAAAAGAGGAAAGCCATTCACCAATGCAGATCTGCTCAAAGAGTGTATGATAGAAGCAGTGGAAGAGATATGCCCAGGAAACGCAAATCTGTTCAAAATCCTCAATCTTGCGCCAAATACTGTTGCTCGTAGGATTGTAGATATAGGAAGCAATATATTTCATCAGATTTCAGACAAAGCACAAAATTTTCAGTTTTATTCTCTTGCGCTTGATGAATCGAATGATGTGAGTGACATCACAACTCCTAGTATTCATCCGTGGCATCAGAAATAATTTAATGTCACATAAGAATTATATCAATGCATAGCATGCACAGCACAGGAACCAGAGAAGACATCTTCAAAGAATTGCCGAAAACTGTATTAGAATATAACCTGGAGTGGAATAAACTGCAATGCATGATAATTGATGGAGGAAAGAACATGCCTTGGGTGAAGAAAGGTTTGGTTGGACAAATCGCAAAAAACTTGTCAGAAAACTTGTCAGAGCCCATGTTTCTGCATTGCATTATATATCAGCAAGCATTGTGCTGAAAATATGTGGAGATGTCTTATGTTTTGAAATCTGTTGTTTCAACAGTGAATTTTATTTGATCTTAGGGGCCTAATCATTGCCATTTTTGTGATTTTTCTGAAAGAAACTGATTCTGAGTTCGTTGACTTGCCTTATTATTCAGTAGTTCCGTGGTTTAGGTGTGGTAAGCTTCTATCATGGTTCTTTCAGCTCATAAAGAAAAGTGATTGAAAATTGGCATTTTTTTTTTTTTTGCAGACATGAGAAGCCATATGAATCAAATTGAATCTGAAGTTGCAAGGTGAAGCAAATTTGATTTGTGATCTATTCATGCATGTCAAGGCATTCAGGCAAAATTAATGCTATTTGAAATACAAGTGAAAGTTTCTAACTTGGTTCATTTCCCATGTTGTGAAAAAATAATGAAGAAAGTGAAGCAGAATTTCCTAGTTCATTTGTGACAGAAATCATTAAACAATTTCAGAAATGATGGAAAAACAGATGAAATAAAGCTGTTTCAAAATCCATTTGACTGCAGTGTTGAAACACTCCCAAGTCAGTTTCAAATGGAAAATATTGATCTCCAATCAGATGACATGCTGAAAGAAAAGTCTAAAGAAGGAAATCTGATACAGCCTAAACATTTTCCAAATTTGAAGTGATTTGCTTGTGGACTCATATCAGTTTTTGGTACAATGTATCTTTGTGAGCAAACATTTTAAAAAATGAAGTATGTTAAGTCCAAATATCATACAAATTTATCTGATGAGCATTTGAAGTCCGTTCAAATAATTGCCTCTTCAAACTTGGAACCTCATTTCAGCAATATTTTTAAATTAAACCAGTTCCATCATTCCCATTAATCTTGTGCAAATTAATTTTGTGCCAGCTTTTCTCATCTGCAGTTCAGCAATTGATTATACTGTCAAAGCATTAGCCTATGTTTGACATTTTTACTCATTATATTTCTCAACGTAAGCATGATATTGTTTTTTCTTAATTGTCATATTTCTCATTTGTTGTGAATCATATCATGCTGATTACAAAAAGGATCCAAGTAAAACTTATTCATTCATTTATATTTATAACTTATTTTTTTTTCTTTGGCCCGCAAAATTATAAAATATACGATGTGGCTCTCGTGAAAAGTTTGGAGACCCCTGATCTAGAGTCTAAGTACAGTGGACCCCTGAGTAACGAGCAAAATTCATTCCAGAAGCCTCCTCAAGTGCCATTACCAAACGAATTTACTCCCTTAAGAAATAATGTCAAGTGGGTTAGTCCATTTCAGACCCCCAAAAATACACTTACAAAAGCACTTACAATATTATACTTACATAATTGTATGATTTCCGGGGTGCTCATTACTCGGGGGTCCACTGTAGTTTGATAACATGTGAGGCCCTTGGAACCCACAGCAGAAAAATGCATTTTGACTTTTACAAAAGACATTTTATCATTAATTAACCATTGGGATCCCATGGTTTCCACCACCTCTTTGGAAGTCTTCAGTGATATTTTTCATAGTAAGTGAACAACACCTAATGTTCAGAGGTGAAGGAGGTCGTTACTGATATCAAAGTGCGAGTATGGATCATGCTGGACTTTAGAAGTTAATGTCAGGTTAATGAGGTGTGGTATATTCAGGTGAACCCCCAAGCGCCTATAATACAGAAATGCATATTTCATGAGTGTAAAACGGAATATTTGAAGTAGCAGATGGAGGCCTTGGAAGACCTCTGAGCCCCAGGGGCATCTAGTCAAGAATTATTGTGACATTCAAATTCTGAATCCCAATAGTAGTATAATATAGCTGATCAATCAATGCTTTGCAGTTTTGTTTGGGAATTAATGAGCTCAAGACAAAATATGTATATTGTACAGTATTTTAAAGTGATGGTAATATTTTCAGTTAGTACTTTTTATACTGATTATAATTTATACATTACTACATCAAACTTTAATTAAAAAAAGTTCATTATCTTTTCCAGTCAAGAGACATTCTCCTAACTCTTGGTAAGTGTTGGAAATACTGTACATTGATTCATTATTTTTACTACATACCAGTACTGTGATACACTGTGCCTCATTACATAAAGCTCCTATATTTTGCTTATGTAATAACATTTCAGTTCTTTGCAGATGAGCTTAATCATTCATAAGTTGATTAACCAAGTGCTAATTTGGAATTGCAGTGTTTGGAAATATTAAAAGAAATTTAAATACAGTGGACCCCCGGATTTCGTACTGCTCCAAACTCAAACTACAGTGGTACCTCCACTTACGAGCAGCTCCCAACTCGAACAATTATTTAAGTGTATTTTTGTAGGTGCTTTTGTAAGTGTATTTTTGGGGTTCTGAAATGGATTAATCTAATTTTCATTATTTCTTATGGGAAAATATTCCTTCGGCATCGGCACTTGAATAGCCATCTGGAACGAATTAAACTCGTAACTCGAGGTACCACTGTATTATGTAAGTGTATTTTTGTAAGTGCTTTTGTAAGTGTATTTTTGGGGGTCTAAAAGGACTAATCTAATTTACATTATTCCTTATGGGAACAAATTCGTTCGGTAACGGCACTTGAACAGCATTCTGGAACGAATTAATGATGAAATCCGGGTGTCCACTGTACAAATATTTTTTTCTCAATTCTTTTGCCATTGCATTCATATTTTATGTACACTGTATGTTCATTTTATTCATGTATAGAGAGCTCACACTTCTTCTTCTTTCAACACGTCGGCCGTTTCCCACTGAAGCAGGGTGGCCCAAAAGGAAAAACGAAAGTTTCTCCTTTTACATTTAGTAATATATACAGGAGAAGGGGTTACTAGCCCCTTGCTCCCGGCATTTTAGTCTCCTCTTACGACACGCATGGCTTACGGAGGAAGAATTCTGTTCCACTTCCCCATGGAGAAAAAACTACCAAGACCCACACTTATTGGTAGAAATTAAGAGCTGTAGATTAATATTTACAATTTTAATGTATGTTTTTTCCTCAGTTTTTTACTAAATACATTTGTACTTTATTTTTTTCATGCAGCACTGTATGACCCTTGTGGGTTTAGTGCATGTTATAATTACAATAATAATAATTTTTTTTTCATGTATAGAGCTTTCACATTTATTTGGTAAGATCAATTAGGTACAGTGGAACCTTGGTTTTCATATGCCCTAGTTTGTATGTAAAACTATAGTTTTTTTTTTTTTCAATAAGTCGGCCATCTCCCACCAAGGCAGGGTGACCCAAAAAGAAAGAAAATCCCCAAAAAGAAAATACTTTCATCATCATTCAACACTTTCTCCTCACTCATACATAATCACTGTCTTTGCAGAGGCGCTCAGATACTACAGTTTAGAATAGTCCCTCCAAACTGTCACTATCCTAGACCCCTCCTTTAAAGTGCAGGCATTGTACTTCCCATTTCCAGGACTCAAGTCCGGCTAAATCAATAACCGGTTTCCCTGAATCCCTTCACTAAATATTACCCTGCTCACACTCCAACAGCTCGTCAGGTCCCAAAAACCATTCGTCTCCATTCACTCCTATCTTACACGCTCACACACGCTTGCTGGAAGTCCAAGCCCCTCGCCCACAAAACCTCCTTTAACCCCTCCCTCCAACCTTTTCAAAACGACCCCTATCCCTCCTTCCTTCCCCTACAGATTTATACGCTCTCCAAGTCATTCTACTTTGATCCATTCTCTCTAAATGACCAAACCACCTCAACAACCCCTCTTCAGCCCTCTGACTAATACTTTTAGTAACTCCACACCTCCTCCTAATTTCCACACTCTGAATTCTCTGCATAATATTTACACCACACATTGCCCTTAGACAGAACATCTCCACTGCCTCCAGCCTCCTCCTCGCTGCAGCATTTACAACCCAAGCTTCACACCCATATAAGAAAGTTGGTATCACTATACAGTGGACTCCCGCCTAACGAGCACCCCGGAAATCGTACAATTATGTAAGTATAATATTGTAAGTGCTTGTGGAAGTGTATTTTTGGGGGTCTGAAATAGACTAACCTACGTGACATTATTTCTTAAGGAAGTAAATTCGTTCGGTAATGGCACTTAAGCAGGCTTATGGAATGAATTTTGCTCGTTAGGCGGGGTCCACTAAACTTTCATACATTCCCTTCTTTGCCTCCATAGATAACGTTTTTTGTCTCCACAGATACCTCGACGCACCACTCACCTTTTTTCCTTCATCAATTCTATGGTTAACCTCATCCTTCATAAACCCATCCGCTGACAAGTTAACTCCCAAATACAGTGGACCCCCGAGTAACGTAAAAACTTCATTCCAGAAGCCTGCTCAAGTGCCATTACCGAACGAATTTACTTCCTTAAGGAATAATGTCACGTAGGTTAGTCTATTTCAGACCCCCAAAAATACACTTACAATATTATACTTACATAATTGTACGATTTCCGGGGTGTTCGTTACTCGGGGGTCCACTGTATCTGAAAACATTCACTTCTTCTGTACTCCCTCTCTCCAATGTGATATCCAATTTTTCTTTATCTAAATCGTTTGATACCCTCATCACCTTACTCTTATCTTTGTTCACTTTGAACTTTCTACCTTTACAAACCCTCCCAAATTCGTCTACTAACCTTTGCAACTTTTCTTTAGCATCCCCTATAAGCACAGTATCATCAGCAAAAAGTAACTGTGTCAACTCCCATTTTGTACTTGATTCCTCATAATTTAATCCCACTCCTCTCCCCAATACCCTAGCATTTACTTCTTTTACAACCCCATCTGTAAATATATTAAACAACCATGGTGACATCACACATCCCTGTCTAAGACCTACTTTTACCGGGAAGTAATCTCCCTGTCTCCTACACACCCTAACCTGAGCCTTACTATCCTCATAAAAACTCTTTACAGCATTTAGAAGCTTAGTACCTATTCCATACACTTGTAACATCTGCCACATTGCTTCCCTATCCACTCTATCATATGCCTTTTCTAAACCCATAAATGCAATAAAAACCTCCCTACCTTTATCTAAATACTGTTCACATATATGCTTCAATGTAAACACTTGATATACACATCCCCTACCCACTTTAAAGCCTCCTTGCTCATCTGCAATCCTACTCTCTGTCTTACATCTAATTTTTTCAATAATAACCCTACCATACACTTTACCTGATATACTCGGTAAACTTCTTTTCTTTCAACAAATCAGCCATTTCCCACCAAGGCGGGGTGGCCCAAAAAGAAAAACAAAAGTCTCTCTTTTTAACTTTAGTAATGTATACAGGAGAAGGGGTTACTAGCCCCCTTCTCCCTGCATTTTAGTCGACTCTTACGACACGCATGGCTTATGGAGGAAGAATTCTGTTCCACTTCCCCATGGAGAACTCAGTAAACTTATTCCCTTATAATTTTTACAATCTCTTTTGTCCCCCTTCCCTTTATATAAAGGAACTATGCATGCTCTCTGCCAATCCCTAGGTACCTTCCCCTCTTTCATACATTTATTATAAAAAAATACCAACCACTCCAACACAATATCTCCCCCTGCTTTTAACATTTCTGTCATGATCCCGTCATTTCCTGCTGCTTTACCCCCTTTCATTCTACATAATGCCTCACACACTAGTTTTTTTTTTTTCTCTCAACAAGTTGGCCGTCTCCCACTGAGGCAGGGTGACCCAAAAAGAAAGTAAATCCCCAAAAAGAAAATACTTTCATCATCATTCAACACTTTCACCACACTCATACATAATCACTGTCTTTGCAGAGGCACTCAGATATGACAGCTGAGAATAGTCCCTCCCAGCTGTCACTATCCCAGACCCCTCCTATAGTTATTCTCTATAAAATGTATTTTTTGTTAATATTTTTGGGTGTCTGGAACAGATTAATTGGATTTACATTATTTCTTATGGAAAATATTAACAAAAAATACATTTTATAGAGAATAACTATAGTTTTACATACAAACTAGGGCATACGAAAACTGAGATTCCACTGTACAGTACTCATGTTTGGGCTTGATTGTTAGAGTCCTCAGCTCACACAGTAAGGATCCAGGACCGATCCCTGGCACTGTGAAATGTTGGGCATATTTCCTTTCACCTGCTACTCCTGTTCACCTAGCAGTAAGTAGGTAACTGGGTGTTAGTTGACTATTGTGGGCCACATCCTGGAGACAAGATTATCTTAAGTTGCCTGAAATGCTCTGCATAGCCAGGGGTTTTCTGTATAGTATGCCAATGATGTCAGCTATTTTTGCATCAATTGTACCATGTAATTGTAGAAAAAATATTATTATTATTTGCTTATTTACTATAGACTTGATGTTTGACTTTTTTAACACTGAACTACAATGGTACCTTGGTTTTTGTCGATAATTCATTCCAGAATGCTGTTCGAGCGCCATTACCGAATGAATTTGTTCCCATAAGGACAAATGTAAATTAGATTAGTCCATTTCAGAACCCCAAAAATACACTTACAAAAGCACTTACAATAATACACTTACATAATTGTTCAAGTTGGGAGCTGTACGAAAACCGAGGTACCACTGTGTATATGTAATTTTCAGCATTTTTTTTTTACTAAATACATTGGTATTTTATTCATTTTATGTATGTGTAGAGAGTTCATGTTTATTAAATCATTATTGTACATTCATATAGATTACATAATTACATTCTGTGGAACCTGCCAGCACTTCTGTTATGTACTGGATAAGTCAGCTGGTGAGGTATGTACATATGGGATAGTAGGAGCTCTACTCACTCACACCATATCCTCCCTCAAACTAATCACCACTACCTTCCCACATTATATACTCATGAGGAAGTGATGAGCATATGTAAAGAATTTTGAGTTAGATGTAATGCCAGAGAGGGTGGGAGTGAATACGAATGAAAGGATGAGGAAGAAGTCTGGCTGTTGCCCACCCTTACACATCACCTCGTTCCTCCCACACCACACTCAACCACAGCATTGAGAAAGTGGTGAGCATATGTAGACTATAGCGTTAGATATAAAGAGGGAGGGTGGGCAAGGGGTGGCAGGGGCAGGCAGTCTAGCTGCTGCCTGCCTGCCTCTACACATCTGGACTACACAGTACTTTATGCAGTATTGTGGCTGTTTTATTTAATTAACACTTATTCATTAATTAAACAATGTTTAATACTACCATATTGACAATTGTAAAAAGGAACAGTAGTAGGTAGTAGGTTGGTAGACAGCAACCGCCTAAGGAGGTACTACCGTCCTGCCAAGTGAATGTAAAACGGAAGCCTGTATGTAATTATTTTACATGATGGTAGGATTGCTGGTGTCTTTTTTCTGTCTCATAAACATCCAAGATTTCAGGTACATCTTGCTACTCCTACTTACACTTAAATCACACTACACTTGCATCTACAAGCATACGTATATATACACACCCCTCTGGGTTTTCTTTTATTTTCTTACTATATCTTACCTGGAGTTTACCTGGAAAGGGTTTCGGGGGTCAGCGCTCCCGCGGCTCGGTCTGAGACCAGGCCTCATGGTGGATCAGGGTCTGATCAACCAGGCTGTTACTGCTGTTCGCACGCAGACTGACGTTCTTGTTTATTTCCTCTTATCTCCATGGGGAAGTGGAACAGAAGTCTTCCTCCATAAGCCATGTGTCGTAAGAGGCGACTAACATGCCAGGAGCAAGAGGCTAGTAACCCCTTCTCCTGTATACATTACTAAAGTTAAAAAGAGAAACTTTTGTTTTTCTTTTTAGGTCACCCTACCTCGGTGGGATATGGCTGGTTTGATGATAAAAAAAAAGGAACAGTACTGAATATAAAATATTGGGTAAGGGTGCAGTATTAATATTATACCTTGGGAATGAATCTCTAATTATAACATGGGTTTCTATGAGAAAACGATTCCAAATACCAAACAATAAACTTATGTGTATTAATGGACAAATTTACATCATAAGTTGAGGCCCTACAACGTACTCTGATTGGGTTAAATTTTTTTCTGACAGTGAGGCTTTAAGTATGGAAGGCTAAATTGACCTCAAAAAATATTGCGTGATCAGATTTTTTTTATTAATTTTTGTTGTTTCAGCTGATGGATTCCATAGAACACATTGGGCTGTGTAAATGACATAGTCCTTCAAGTGGATTCCATAGAACACACTGGGTTGTGTTAAAGAAGACAGTATCGATTTGAAGAATGTGATAAATGGCAGTACAAAAAAGTTAACAATTCCATCGGCTCTCCTATAAAATGTTTTACATTTTTTTTAAATTAAGTGGAAACAGTTACAAAGGATTGGGTTTTATGAAGCACACAACATATGTAGAATGCAGCATTCATAACTGGCATGTTAGTAAGTTAATTGGTGGTAAATTGGTATAATTTTATATAGGTGTAGCTGTGACGTAGAATGTATGACTTAAATATGTTTATGTATATCTTTGTAACTAGGAGCAGACATATTTCATTTGCATATTTTTGGTGTCATTTAATTTTTTTTTTTTTACCCTTATGCTTTTTAGATAAGGAATAAGCATATGGTACCACTGTTGAGGGACCAGCTGACTATTTGTAGGATTATTGTACATCCTCAGGACTTTTATTTGTAGCAGGAGTTCAAGCAAGTAAATAAGTCATTACTGAAACTAAAAATAGGTTTCCATAAAACCTGTTGTGCATTATTTCTATCAGAACTAATATACTCAAGTTAAGGTTTTGATATTTTACATCTAGTTTGCAATTGCATTAAGAAATTGGTGTTGATCTGGTTTGATTGGTAATGCATTAAATAATGAGCTGGCTGATGAAGCATTTTATTGTCTCATATAGCTTTGCTCTTGAACTTAATGTCGGTCCCTAAATATCACTGGTAATATGAAGATACTAGGTCACTTGGCTTACAGTTGTATGTGCAACAAGTGAAGTGAGGAAAAGTAAAAAAAAAAAAAAATGAAAGGGAAAGCATTGGGAAATAAGAGTATACCAATTAATAATATAGTATTCATAAAAGTGCTAACTCATAAATTATTCAATGTCTAAAGTAAAAAATGTAGAGAGCATCCTTGTTACTGATAACACTTTCAGAAGTTGGCTAATAGAGTAAACACAGCAGGAAACTGTGCAAAAGCGGCTTGGTGACAGAAAAATAAACTTGTAATGACCAATGCTCTCAGATCAAGTGAGCAGTATTTCAGGAAGAACTTTATTGCCAATATAAGTTAAGGTTGTGGAATGTATTATGTAGGATGAAGCTACCGGAAGTACTTATGGGCTTCCAAACAGACTAGAGCTTATGATTCTTTATTTGCAATTACAGGAGCAGAGCTATCTTTGTGGTGTTCCATCTTCAATGTTTAATCTATCAATAATATTTTAAAGTTTCCAGTTGTTGTAGCACTTACTGACTTGTAATTCATTCCATTGTTCTACCAATCTTATTAGTAAATAAATTAGGATCTTTCAGGCACTGCTTTCTTGTTAGTTTATAATTATACATCTTGTTCTTCCTGTTGATGGTGCTAAGAAATCTTTATCTAAGACCTTAAACTGTATATGGTTATCATGTCACTTCTTTACTTATCATCCATTGAGGTCATTCTTAACTAAATTTTTAGCTCAAGAGCCATTTTATAGATCATCTTTTAGACTTTCTATATTGTCCTCGTGTTTGTCATAGTGTGTTGCATGATTGGTTTCTCACTAATATGGAGCAACATAATGAGTGTTAATTGCTATGGGTGTTTTAACTACTTAGGCAACTAACTGAGCAAAATAGTGTTACTTTATATACTTTAAATTCAGTGACCACACAGCATAATCATGATGAGCCAAATGTTAATATAATATACATTTATGAAAATAAATTGCCCCACAGAAATGCTACATTTTTAGACTATCTTCTTACAGTGGATTGATCTGTGTGCTACTGTTATAGTTGGATTTCTTGTGTTATATAAACCATGCCACAATCCTCCTGTGTAATTAGTTTTATCCAAGTTGATGGAAACTTTATGACCTGTTACATTACAGTCACAAAGGGTCCTATCAGAATCTTTGGCCATTTTCTTTTCAAACTTCCAGTAATGGCTTAAATATGTTTCCAGAAGTTTCAAGAATTTAATTCTTTCCTTAATACATAATGATGTAACAAGAATTTAATTATTTCCTAAATATGTAACCAGGACATTTTCTTCTTAATCTTTAGGGAATCTGAGTGTGTATTTTCTGGTGACTTTTGTAAAATATAAACTGTGTATAAAATTTATAAGAAATATGCAAATTCTGAAATTAATTATTCTGAAAAATACAGAAATGGTAACTAAAGCTTTTATCTATTTTTTCTCAAGACTTCACAGAACAGTCAATACCCTACCTGTACATCACAATATTAAGCGCAGGTGATCAAATGTGCACAGTTCCCCAGTCTGATTAAATATTTAGATATTATTTCAGCATTTTACTTTCAAGCTTAAGACAGCAATATCTTAAATGTAATATGGCATAATAAAATTGATAAATGTTAGGCTATTTGAATTTCAATGAAATGGCATTACACAAAATGTTTAAAAATAATCCCACAGACTATTTAAAATCTGATACTTTACTTGGTAGTTAAAAAACTACCTACTATTTATTCTCATTTTATGACATTAATAATTTTGTAGTTCCTGAGACTTTAAAAGAATAAAGGAGTTCTGTTATTTTTTACTTTCTATGCTGCCATGTGAAGTTGTTTATATATTCTAGTCAATGTGTTGCCAAAGTATATTTCTGTTGTTTCTGACACTGAAAATTTACTTTATTTTCAAATCTGTTTTACATATTGCTTATAACTGATAAGTATTATTCATTAGCACAGTAATATAATTTTTTATTTGATATCTTCTTAAATTTGGAATTTAACTTTTAAACAGAGCGTCCTCTTCACTTTGGATTTTTATATATACATTAGTGAAAAAAGAATTATATTGTGAAATATTGACTTAAAAAGTTCTCTCAGTTTCACATAGCTAAACTTGGTTTTATTAGGTAAAGATTGCATTACTTTTATTTAGTTTTAACCTAAATATTTGGAAGATAAGAATTATATTTAGTGGCAAGTGCTAAACCCTTTGGAGTCATACATCACCTGAGGAATAGGCAATCAGGTTTGATCCAAGGAAGGGAAGGGAAAGTACTAAATGTATTATTTGCTCATGCTCTGCCTTCTTAATAGGTAACCATTTAATTTTGTAACTTTTGAAAGATCATTACAAAAGAGGAAAAGCTTGGGTTTTATAATAGGCCATGTGTAATTTTGCAGATTAAACAATAACCAATTAAAAAATTTGTTTGAACTTGTCTGTACATCTGTAGTATTGCATCTTCAATATACTTTATTAAACTTTTTAGATACATATGTCAAGTTTGTTAAACGAGAATAAAATAGTTTTGATTTTTATGATGTACTGTTGGAGTGTGAGCAAGGTAATATTTGTGATGGGAATCGGGGACACCAGCTAGCTGGACTTAGTCCTGAAAATGGAAGCACAGTGTCTGCACTCTGAGCTGTAGAGTTGGGAAGACAGTGATGATGAGTGTTCCCTCTTTTAAATCCTTAGCCATCATAATCTTAATTACTATAAATGTGTGTTTTTCCTTGTAGATTTTAGGAGTTAAATACCGTACCTCATTTGGTAAAAATAGTAAAGCACAAAAGACACCCAAGCACTTGATATAATCTGATATTCACAAGATGTAATAGTACCATAATTCTACCATATAATGCTGTACTTGTGCTTTGTGGGGTAATTGCCCCATTAAGATTAAAGTGCCCATTATCTAAGGAGTTTCCAAAAGATGTATAACCTATTTGGAATCTACCAGTCAATATTCTAAATTTATTTTAAATGGGAACTTTTAGGCTGGTGGAGGAATTACCCCTCACATGGCACAATTGCCCCATTATACAGTACTAATAAAATTCTAATACTAGTATCTTATTATATCAGTGATTGACAATAAATGTGGTCTATAAATAAAATTTCATTATTTCTGGTCATTATTACTATCCTTTTCAACTTGAAGCCTTATTAGTTAATTTTCTGAAGCTGAGGAGCCAACATTCCCAATAAATTTGAATAAGAAAATTAATACTGGAAGTCATCAATATTTTAGCTTTTATTAAAGCATCCAGCAAGTATAATACTGCACTTATTATCCTCAAGGAGTGTCTGCAGGGGCTGATAAGAATATTGATTAACTCGCCCTTATCTAACCTAATTGCCTCCACAACAGATGATGTATGCCTAAGTTCCACCCAGTAATGTATTTATCATAAGATGTTTTGATTATAATAAATCAGAAATAATTATTTTTTAGTTGGTAATGATAGCTGTTTTTAAAAATTAAGTCAATATATATTATTATTATTAGATCAAATAGAAGCGCAAACCATTAGTGTTGAAAGACACCATTTCATTACGTTCACTTATGCAGTTACCGAAATTCTGAACATGAACAATGTGCCATAGGTATGTATAATGTTTGCAAGCATGCCATGACAATTTCTTATAAGACGTGGAGTCTCAATTCTGGTTCAAGTATCAAATTGCTTTCAAGAACATATTACTGCATTTATGAATTATTATTATTATAATCAAATAGAAGCGCTAAACCACAGGGGTTATACAGCGCTGCAGGTTATTGTAGGATGCAGGGAGAGTGGGTTGTAAGAGGGAGATGGATGATTAGTAGGGTATGGAGTGCAGCATGACAGTGGATAGTGCAGGGATGAGGGTAGCAAGAGATCGAGGTAGAAGGGACTGAGGGAGGTGCTAGAGGTATAATCTTCAGAGTTTGTGTAGTAAGTCAGTTTCTGTCAAAAAGTCAACAAGAGCAGGATTAAAGGAGGGTCCATCTGCAAGAAGGAAGGTAAAGAAAGGGCCGCAGAGCGAAGACGTCGTTGGAGGTAAATTCTGCGTGCTCGTTGATAGAGTGGGCAGTCCAGCAGAATATGTCGAACAGACACTGGAACCTGACAATGCTCACAGAGAGGGGCAGGGAGCCTCTCCATGAGATACCCGTGAGTAAGACGAGTGTGGCCGATGCGAAGACGGGAGAAGTAGTCTCCCAACCTCGACATTGGTGACAGAAGAAGGCCAGAAACCTATAATCGGTTTAATAGAAATGAAGTTTGTTATTCAGCAGGTCAGACCAGCGTTGTTGCCAACGGGTGCGAAGGTGGGTAGCAATGACCGCAAAATAGTCCGTGAAAGGAACACCTCTATATGAAACTGGAAGGTCATGTACTGCTGACCGCGCAGCAGTGCCTGCCTGTTCATTGCCCTGTACATCAACATGACCAGGGACCCAACAAAAAACAATATCTTTATGCTTGCTAAAGATACGGCGTAACCAAAGGTGGATACGAAGAACTAGGGGGTGAGGTGTATCAATTTTACGGATAGCCTGTAAAGCACTAAGGGAGTCTGAAACGATCACAAATGGTGACACAGGCATAGATGCAATACGGATAAGTGCCACAAGAATGGCATACAATTCAGCCGTAAATATGCTAGCAGAGGGTAATAGATGCCCTCGTACAACGCTGTCCGGAAACACTGCTGCGAATCCGACGCCGTCAGATGACTTTGAACCATCGGTGTATAGTACTGCGATGGCATGGGAATGAGAACGGAAGTGGTCTAGAAAGAAAGAGCGAGAAGCCGCCATAGGTAGTTGGGCTTTCGCGCAAGGTAGAGGGATAGAACAGACACGGACAGCAGGAACGTCCCAAGGGGGTAGGGGAAAGGGAGATGTCACATGAACATATAGAGGTGGGAGCTGAAGGGAAGACAGGAGTGAATGCAGACGAAGAGAAAAGAGATGAAGTAAGCAGGGGCGACGAACAAATAAAGAGCGCCTACTAACATCTGTAATAATCCTATACAAGGAAGGATTGCGGAGGTCATGAGAGTGAACAAAATAGCGAATGCAATGTGCATCACGACGATCGGATAAGGATGGAATGTTCGCTTCTACATAGAGGCTCTCGACCGGGAAAGAACGAAATGCACCAAGGCATAAGCGTAATCCCTGGTGATGGATGGGATTAAGGATGGAAAGAGTAGCAGGGGAGGCCACAGAATATATCTGGTCACCATAATCGAGTTTCGACAAAATTAGGGCTGAATGTAGGCGAAGGAGGGTTCTACGATCAGCCCCCCATGAAAGATGTGCGAGGGTTTTAAGAAGGTTCAGCCTGGTGTGACAAGTTGCCTTCAGAGAGGTAATGTGAGGTTTCCAGGACAATCGACGGTCGAACAGGAGGCCGAGAAACCTGACTGTATCACGTTCTGGGATACGTGAGCCGTATAGGTACAATGGATGATCAGAGACCACTGAACGTCTAGTAAACGTAATTTGATGAGTTTTGCCACTAGAAAATTCAAACCCATGAGTGGTGGCCCAATCAGAAACCCGGTTGATGGCATGCTGGAGGGAAACTGCAATGAGGTGACAGTCAGCACCTGCACAAGCTATAGCAAAGTCATCCACATAGAGCAATGACCAAATATTGGATGGGAGAACAGATGCCAGATTATTTATAGTAAGCAGAAAGAGTGTTGTGCTCAGAACACATCCCTGGGGAACACCTTCAGCTTGGACAAATTCCGGGAGAGTTCATTACTAACCGGACCGGAAATGTCTGTCAGTTAAGAAGGCCTTAAGAAAGAATGGTAGGTTGCTTCGGAGGCCTAAGGAGTGGGCCTGGGCCAAGATATTATATCTCCAAGTTGTATCATAAGCCTTCTCAAGGTCGAAAAAGATAGCGATAACCGAATGGTTATTCGCAAAGGCATTACGAATATACGTATCCAAGTGCAGCAAGGGGTCAATGGCAGAACGGCCCTTACGGAAGCCATACTGACTAGGGGAGAGACTATTGTGAGTCTCTAAATACCACATCAAACGTCTATTAACTAGACGTTCCATCACCTTGCAAACTGCACTGGTAAGAGCGATGGGACGGTAGTGAGAGGGATCACGTCCCGTAGTACCTGGTTTTCGAAAAGGGAGAACAATAGCAGACTTCCATAACTGGGGAAGAACTCCTTGCGACCATATCAGCTCTCCTTACCCTATATCACTCACTCATTTACCCCTACCTCACCTATGGAATCTGCGTATGGGGCTCTACATCAATAACTCATCTCAGACCAGTAATAACACAACAAAAGGCAGCAATTAGAATGATAACAAATTCTCACTCCAGGCAACATACTCCACCAATATTCAAAAACCTAAACTTACTCACCATACAAGACATCCATACTTTTTACTGTGCCTATTACATACATAGAACACTCTATGCAGATATTAACCCACCACTCAAACTTCTCCTTACTAATTTTAACAGGACACATGACCATAACACTAGACACAGATCACTCCTCGATGTTCCCGTGTCCACCTAACACTATGTAAAAACTCAATGCACATAAAGGCACGAAAATTTGGAATTCATTACCTGTCATTGCCAAAGAAACCCTACCTGTACCCCAATTCAAAACGATGCTAAAAACCACCTTCTCACCCAAAGCTAATTGCTCCATATCAACCATTCCCAGCAAAGTAGAATAATCACTTAACGTAAAACCTGACTATTCAAGTCAATGTAATGTATGAATGAACGAATGAATGAATGTAAAACCTGTTATGAATAATACTTACTTAGCTAATTATTCACAACACTTACATTATAATGACCACGTAAACTAACTGCAATGCAATTAATTGTTTTAAATTGTTATCTCACTCAATTAGTTGCATTGCTGCAATAATGCTACAATTAATTGATATGTTCAACTTATATTCAATCTTTATAACTTAGATATGCAACTTTACTTATTTTATAAATTATCAACCATAACTTTTTATTATTTTATATTATTATTGCTTTAATTTGTTTAATCTGATTTAATTAATTTTATAATGAAGACAAAAGTACAAAACTATGTTCAAATTTCATAGATTAAATAATCACCTATACTCATTGTAAACTATCTACAAAAATTCTTACAATTTAGTTTTAAGTTAATTTTAAGTCTGCCCAAAATGCCCTGCATATTAGGGGCTTTAGGCATGTACACCTCATGTAATCTCAATATCAAATGTAATTCTTTGTATCATGTCCAAATAAACTATTATTATTATTATTATAGATGGAGCCACTGAGAAATGCGGACCAGATGATTACCAATTTCAGTGGCAACGGCAAGAGGGTGTGCTATATCGACACCGGCAACCTGAAGAATGGGAGCCGGGTCGGGGGAGAATTTACCACTTAATTTCCGCACTTTCTTCCAGACTGCACTCATTGAGGAAGCCGAAGTGACAGTAGAAACGTAATCTCGCCAGCAAGTGCGTTTAGCATCACGTATGACACGGCGAGCAATAGCTCTCTTCTACTTAAAATCAAGGAGTCTCTCTGTGGTTCTGTTATACCGATACCTGCATCATGCAGCGCGTTTCAAACGTACTGCCCGAGCACAAGTAGGAGACCACCAAGGCACGCACGTCTGAGAATGCTTGCCCGAGGTTTGGGGAATAGAATGTGAAGCCGCTGTGAAGATGGAGGACGAAAAGAGATGTAAAACCTCATCAATGGAGGACGAGGAAGGAACCTCATGAAAGGCAGTAAGATGTGCGTAAAGGTCCCATTTCGCATGGTCAAATTGGCAGCGTGGGCAATGAGGAGGTGGAAAAAACGTAGGGGACTTAGGGACAACTGGGAAATGATCGCTGTCATGTAAGTCTGGGAGGACAGACCAGGTGAAGTCAAGGACTGTTGAGGAAGAGCAGATGGAAAGATCGATACAGGAGAAAGAATGAGTTCGAGGATCAAAATGGGTAGGAGTACCCGTATTTAAAACATGGAGGGGAGAGAAGCAAGAAATGCCTCCAACTGAACACCACGGGAGTCACAGTGCGACCCTACCCAGAGAAAATGGTGTGCGTTAAAATCGCCAAGTAACAGATGGGGTGGCGATAAGGAAGAAACTAGAAAATCAACATATGGGATAGACAATGCCTGCGAAGGGGAGAGATATAAAGAACAGAGTGTATACAACTTATTCAAGTGGATACGGGCTGCAGTGTAATGTAAGGAAGAAGGAACATAGAGCTGATGGTATGGAACACCAGTGTGTATAAGAAGAGCACTTTCATTAAAGGTTCCATCGGAAAAAGGATCCGATGAATATAACAAATCAAAGCCTGAAAAGGGCCTGATAACAGTGGATTGTAATTTGGGTTCTTGCAAACAGACCCCAACAGGAAAAAACTGGGAAAGCAACACCTGAAGTAAACCCCGGTTATCCCTGAGGCCTTGGATATTCCACTGCAAATAAGCCATGATTTATGGAGAGAAAGATATAAGTCGAAGTGAGAGGAATCTATGGACTAGGGTTAGAAAAGTCCACGTCATCGATACCACTAACTTCACGAAAGCATAATTCCGTTAGTTTTCGATCAAATTTCATAATTTTGGTGGTGGTATGATCGGAAAAAGATTCTCTATCATTTCATAAGATTTTTTTTTTTTTTTCAAAAAAAATTTCGACCCTGAGAACATGTTTCCGAGAAGGCCTGTCGACCCAAAAAGGGTTAAAGCCAGCAAAGGCTGGTTTGAGAGATTTAAGAAAAGTAGTGGCATACACAGTGTTGTGAGGCATGGTGAGGCAGCCAGTTCAGACAAACGGGCGGCTGAAAAATTTGTGCAGGAATTCAAGGGGTTCGTAGACACTGAAAAATAGGAACTCCAACAAGTGTTTAATTGTGATGAAACAGGCCTGTTTTGGAAGAAAATGCCAAACAGGACCTACATTACTCAGGAGGAAAAGGCACTGCCAGGACACAAGCCTATGAAAGACAGGCTGACTCTCATGTTGTGTGGTAATGCTAGTATGAATTTTAAAGTGAAGCCTTTACTGGTGTATTACTCTGAAAATTCCAGAGTGTTCAAGAAACACAATGTGAATAAGAATAATTTGTGTGTCTTGTGGAAGGCTAACACCAAGGCATGGGTCACTAAGGCAATTTTCGTGGAATGGCTCACTGGAGTTTTTGGCCCCAGTGTGAAGAAATACCTCCTGGAACAGAAATTGGGACTCAATTGCCTCCTGGTACTGGACAATTCTCCTGCTCATCCTCACAACTTGGAAGACTATTTGTCTGAGAACTTCAGTTTTATAAAAGTGAAGTTCTTGCCTCCTAACACCACTCATCTCATCCAGCCCATGGATCAGCAGGTCATTTCTAACTTCAAGAAACTGTACACCAAAGCAGCGTTTCAACAGTGCTTTCAAGTGACCTCGGACACTGAGTTGACCCTAAGAGAGTTCTGGAAAGATCACTTCAGTATCCTCTATTGCATAGACCTTATAGGTAAGGCTTGGGAGGGAATGACTTCCAGGACTTTGAACTCTGCTTGGAGACCACTGTGGCCAGATTGTGTTGAAAAGAGGGATTTTGAAGGATTTGAGGCTGACCCTGACCCTGACGACCCTGTGCCTGTTGTGGAAGATATTGTGGCATTGGGGAACAGCCTGATGTTGGAGGTGAGTGGTGATGATGTGGAAGAGTTGGTGGAGGAGCACAGGGTAGACCTAACCACTGAAGAGCTGCAAGAGCTTCATCAAGAACAGCATCAGACGACAGCAGAGGAAATTGATTCACAGGAGGATGATGGACATGGTGAGGTAGCAACTTCTTCAGAGATTAAGGAAATTTGTTCCATGTGGACTAAGGTGGAGACATTTGTTGAAAAACACCAACCTGAGCAAGTTGAAACAAGCCATATCTGCAACTTGTTCAATGACAAAACCTTGTCCCACTTCAGGAAAATGTTAGAGACGCCAGAAACAGAGCACTCGAGAGTTATTTTTCTAGACAGGGTCTAGTGACTCTCAAGCTGGTCCTAGTGGGATTAAAAGACAAAGAAGGGAAGTAACCCCAGAGAGGGACTTGTTACCTGAAGTCCTTATGGAGAGGGATTCCCCTTCCAAATACTAACCCCTCCCCCTATCCTCCTCCCTATCTTCCAGATGCCAGGAACTCTCTTCAATAAAGGTAAGTAAATGTTATTTTAAATGTTTAATTATAAATTTATTACTTTATACAGTGGACCCCGCCTAACGAACACCCCGGAAATCGTACAATTATGTAAGTATAATATTGTAAGAGCTTTTGTAAGTATTTTTGGGGGTCTGAAATGGACTAACCTACTTGACATTTTTTCTTAAGGGAGTAAATTTGTTCGGTAATGGCACTTGAGCAGGCTTCTGGAATGAATTTTGTTCGTTAGGCGGGGGTCCACAGTACAGTGGACCCTCGGTTAACGAATACCCCGGAAATCGTGCAATTATGTAAGTATAATTTTGTAAGTTCTTGTGGAAGTGTATTTTTGGGGGTCTGAAATAGACTAACCTACGTGAAATTTTTCCTTAAGGGAGTAAATTCGTTTGGTAATGGCACTTGAGCAGACTTCAGGAGTGAAGTTTTTACGAAACTCGGGGGTTCACTGTATATGTATTTATGATTGTTTTGTTTATGTAAAATTATAGTTAATCTTCACAAAATTAATTTTTTGTGAATATTTTTGGGTGTCTGGAACGGATTAATTGTATTTACATTATTTCTTATAGGAAATAAGGTTTCGACTTTCGAAAAAATCAAGTTAAGGTCTAGCTCTTGGAACGGATTATGACCGAAAGTCGAGGGACCACTGTACTATCACAAATGAGAATGAACTATCAAGCTTCCTTAGGGATGCAAATATTACACAGACTGTCTAAACACAATGTCCAAACCAAAACCCTATGTATAGTGTATGAAGATCTAACCACTGAAGAGCTGCAAGAGCTTGAGCTGCAACACCATCAAACCACAACTCAGGAAATTGCTTCAGTGGAGGAAGAGAGATGTAAGGTGCCTTCTTCAGAGATTAAGGAGATTTGTGCAATGTGGAGTAGGGTGCATTCATTTGTAAAGGAACATCACCCTGACAAATATGTTGCAATTCGTCTCATCAACATGTTCAATGACAATCTCTTTTCCCATTTTAGGGACATTTTAAAGAGACGCCAGATACAGAGCTCTCTGGACAGATATTTAGTGCCACAGGTGTGCAGTGACTCTGAAGCTGGCCCTAGTTCCAGTAAAAGACAAAGAAGGGAAGTGACCCCAGATGAGGACTTGGTACCTAAAGTCCTTATGGAGGGTGATTCCCCTTCCAAAAAATAGGGTCTCTTCCCTCTCCCCTCCTCCCTCTCTTCCATCCAGCAACATCAGTCTTCAGTAAAGGTAAGTGTCACATAGAGTTCATTCATTTGTGCATGTAAATCTATCTTTAAGGCACCAAATTTTGTTTTTTCCAAACTTCTGGGTTTCTGCAACGGATTAATTGAATTTCCATTATTTCTTATGGGAAAATAGTTTTGGTTTTCGTCGATTTGGTTTTAGTCGATCCCTCTGGAACGGATTAACACGAAAACCAAGGGATGACTGTATATGAAAAACAGTACAGAATGGGTCAAATAACAAGAGACCAAACAAAACATTACTCATCAAACCTAACAAGCCTGATAATTAGGTAAAAAAAATTGTATTATGAAGACAGATTACACAACTTAAAAGGTGATATAAAAGAGACCTGGAAAACCCTATCTGAAATTCTAGGAACCAAAAAGATATCCAGTAACAGAACAATCAAGCTAACAAAACCAGATGAACCCCTACTCCCACCGACTGAAACAGCAAACAGACTCAATGATTTCTTCTCCACCATAGGAAAAAAGCTGGCAAGCAAAATCCCAAGTTCAAACACTCCACCTAGCGACTACTTCACTGGCACCTACCCGAATACACTATTCTTAGCTCCAACCAACCCAACAGAAGTCTCACTTGTAATCAACAAATTAAAAAAACGAGGCAGGAGATATAAATAACTTACCACCTTTGATATACAAAAAAGCTTCTCAAGTTCTGTCACCAATTATTGCAACACTCTCTAACAAATCCATAGAATCCTTCACCTTCTCATCAATACTCAAAATAGCGAGGGTTATCCCATACATAAAGGAGGAGATCAAACAGACCTGAATAACTATAGGCCGATATCTAACCTACCCCTTCTGTCCAAAATCTTTGAAAAATTAATTCATAGACAGATCTACAGTGGACCCCCAAGTAACGTAAAAACTTCATTCCAGAAGCCTGCTCAAGTGCCATTACCGAACGAATTTACGTACTCCCTTAAGGAATAATGCCACGTAGGTTAGTCTATTTCAGACCCCCAAAAATACACATCCACAAGCACTTACAATATTATACTTACATAATTGTATGATTTCCAGGGTGTTCGTTACTTGGGGGTCCACTGTATTCCTATCTCATCTCCCATAACTTACTCAACCACTGTCAGTTTGGATTCAGGCCTAATATAAACACAAATGATGCTATTATACACATGCTAAAAATAATATACAGTGGTACCTCGGTTTACGATATTTTTTCGTTCGAGAATGCTGTTCAAGTGCCATTACCAAACGAATTTATCCCCATAAGGAATAATGTAAAATAGACTAGTCCTTTTAGACCCACAAAAATACACTTACAAAAGCATTTAAAAAAATAAACTTACATAAAAGGGCGATTTTGGGGACCATCGTAAACCGAGGTACCACTGTATACCGCTCTTGAGAAAAAAGAAATCCCACTGGGAATCTTCATTGATTTATGTAAAGCTTTTGATACAGTTGACCATGATCTGTTACACGTAAAATTATCACACTATGGTATAAGAGGGCACTCCCTCAACTACTTAAAATCATACCTTAGCAACAGAAGCCAATATGTGTACACAAATGGAGCTAGCTCTACCAGCCAAACTATTACAGTTGGTGTCCCACAGGGAAGTGTTCTTGTCTCACTTCTCTTTCTCATTTACATAAACTACCTACCAAATGCATCTCAACTGCTCAAACCCATACTATTTGCAGATGACACTACATACGTCTTCTCTCACCCAAGCCCAGACATACTAGCCAACACTGTAAATGCTGAATTGCAGAAAATATCTACCTGGATGATGACTAACAAGCTTACTCTCAATATTGATAAAACCTATTGCATTTAGTTTGGAAACTGAGCTACAAATGTACCACTTAACATAATGATAAACGGATCACTTGTCACAAAACTCACAGAGGGAAAATTCTTAGGAATCCACCTTGACAGTGGCCTCAAATTTCACACACATATACAACAAATTTCTAAGAAAGTCTCCATGACCGTAGGAATACTATCCAAGATAAGGTACTATGTTCCACAACCAGCTCTCCTTTCCCTTTATCACTCACTCATTTACCCCTATCTCACCTATGGTATCTGCACATGGGGCTCAACAACAATGAATCACCTCAGACCATTAATAACACAACAAAAGGCTGCAGTCCGAATGATGATAAATTCCCACTCCAGACAACATACTCCACCAATATTCAAAAATCTAAACTTACTCACCATACAAGACATCCATACTTTTTACAGTGCCTATTACATACACACAACACTAAATTCAAATATTAACCCACAGTTCAAAATTCTCCTAACCAACCTTAACAGGACACATGAACATAACACAAGGCACAGATCACTTTTCGATGTTCCCCATGTCCACCTCACACTATGCAAAAATGCAATGCACATTAACCCTTTGAGGGTCGGTCCCGTACTAGTACGTCAGTGCAGCCAGGGTCGGTCACGTACTTGAACGCCTAAATTCTAGTGCCTTCAAATCTGGTGGAAGAAAGCGAGGCCTACATATGAAAGAATGGGTCTCGTGGTCAGTGTCGCAGTAAAAAAAAAATCCTGAAGCGCGCAGTGCATAATGAGAAAAAAAAAACTCTGACCGTTTTTGGTTTAAAACAGCGAATTTCGGGTGTATTTTCGTATGGTATTTGAGGTTGTATTCTGGTTTACTTGGTCTCATTCGATTGAATGGAAGATATATTACAGAAATAGTGATGATTTTGATTGGTTTTACGATGACAAGTACCTTGAAACTGAGCGCAAAGTAGCGAAAATGTTCGATTTTGTCGATGTTCAGAGTAAACAAATCACTCCATGCGTCAATACACATCAACTGGCGTGTCTAATATTCATGCACAAGTGCTCTGATATTATTTATACCGTTTTACAATGATGCAGTTGTATACATAACAGTAAATCTTCTATTTTTTGTGAGAATAAAAATTCAAAATGGAAAGCAAAAGTAATGTAAGAGGGGCCTGGAGACGTGACTAATGAACAGATAAAATGTTATTTGAGTGCCAGGAATGTCTGTCTCGTTTATTCTGGACACTATTTTGAAATTGGAATTTTTTTAAATTTGTGTGAAATTGGCCAAATTGCCAAATTCTGACCACCTTATTGGGTAGTTGAAATCGGTAAATTGGCGTTTTCTTATACTCAATTGATAGACCAAATGGAACTCTAGCGAAATAGCTATAATTTTAGTAGACTGAAGCATTGGAATTTGCCGAAAATAGGGCTCAAAGTGGGCGAAATCGCCGATGCGTAAATGTCATTGATACCACTAAATTCGCGAGAGCACAACTCCATTAGTTTTTCATCAAATTTCATAATTTTGGTGGCGTTATGATCGGAGAAAGATTCTCTATCATTTCATAAGAAAAAATAATTTATTTTTTTTCTGAAAAATTTTCGACCCTGAGAACAAGTTTGGGAGAGGGCCTCTCGACCCTGAAAGGGTTAAAGGCCCAAAAATTTGGACTTTATTACCTATGATTACCAAAGAAACCTGGTCTGTACATCAATTCAAAACTCTGCTAAAAAAAACCTACTCACACAAAACTAAATACCCTCTACTTTACATTACCTACAAAATTAATAAATCACTTTCCACTGCCTCAAAATAACAATATTCCCTGAGTTATTCCCCTAGCCTCAAAACCCCTTACGTAATTGCTCATAGAAAAATAATTGCTCAAACATAATCTAGTACAAATGTTGAAACTTATATCTCATAATGTGTAAACCTGTTATAATTAATACAACCTAATCTAACTTTGTTCCTACAGCATTACTAAATGAAGAAATCCATTATCATGTACCCATATAAAACTGTAATGATCCAAAATTAGAAAACTATTATGTTTCAAAAATGTTATGTTCAAATTATGTTTAAATTTCATAGCTTAAATACTCAACTACAGGTATCCCTCAACTTTCGCGTTTTCTACTTTCGCGGGCTTCACACATTCGCGAATTCCCGGCCGCCAAATTACCAGCCGCCAAATTCCCACCCACCAAATCATATTTAAGTTTCCCGCCACCCGAGCGTCCCTACTACCTTCCCTCCGACCCGGCAGCCAGCCCCCACACCACTCACTCACTCACTGAGTGTTTTCTTCATTATTTGTTATTAAACTACAGTATAACATGTATGTAGTACTATATAGTACAATATTTTACTATGTTTTTATGCGTTTTATGATTGCTCATGATTCAATAGGTTAAGAAAGCAGTAAGTAATGAATGTACTAAATAAAGGTTATCTATCTATTACATTTATTCCAAATTGATATCAGAAACATGATAAATACCCTAGAACTGTAATAAAGATGCTGAAATGAATAATATATGCCATATTATATGAGGGTAACAGAGCAGGCAGACCCACCATATGAGATGTTTACATCAGGGTAAACATGCCTAAATCACTCTTGTCGTAAGAACAAATGCAAAAATAGCATTTATTGTTTTTAGAATAATAATAATTTATAATAATTGATCTGGAGCACTTTAAATGTTATCAGTATTTGGTAGCTGACATTTAGGGGCACTCACAGCAATTATTATTATAATTATTATTTCCCTACTATATTGTAGGAAATAATAATAATTATTTTATTATTAATATTAATATTATTATTTTCTTACAATATATTGTAGGAAAAATAATAATAATAATAATAATAATAAATAATTGCTGGGGAGTGCTCTAAATGTCAGCTTCCAAATACTGATAACATTTAAAGTGCTCCAGATCAATTATATAAATTATTTTTATTCTAAAAACAATAAATGCTATTTTGCATTGTTCTACTTGTTAAATGTTTCCTGATGTACATCTCATATTGTATCTGCCTCTACCCTCATAATATGCATATGTCATTCAGCATCTTAAGTTCTAGGTATTTATCATGTTTCTGATATCAATTGGAAAATGTAATAGATAGATAACCTTATTACTAATATTAGTGTAATTCACAGCATTTTATTAGCACTAAGGCTTCCATCCAACACCCATGACGACTCACCAGACACTGAATGTTACTCGCCTCTCCCTCCCTCCAATAGCTCCTCCCACTTCGTAACGATGTTAGATAGTGAATTTAATGTATTTTTCTGTAAGCAACTCGTTGTATGTGTATTTTACTTTTTATTGTTTTCTGTAATATATGAGTTATGCAAATTAAAATAAAGTTATGAAGTTGGAGTTTCATTTTTGTTCTAATGTATACATATTTAATTCAACATTTGGCATCATTACAAAGTGGGCGGAGCTACAGCAGAGGAAGAAGAAGCAGTGTGTCAGTAACTTGATTCCCATGACACTTCACAACACTATAAAATACGTATTGTATAATTATACTATTACAGGCCTCCTCCACAGCCAGCTCATGTCAAAATAACATGTATATAGTACATTATTTTAAGATGTTTATATGTGTTTACGATTGTTCATGGTTCAATAGGTTAAGGAAGCAGTATTGTATTATATTTCCCTACAATATATTGGGGCACCAAACATTGCGATTTTCAACATTCACGAGGCTCTTGATCCCCTAACCCTCATGAATGTTGAGGGATACCTGTATACTATACTTATATTGTAAATTATTTACTATAATACGTACTTACCATTTAGTTTTAAGTTAATTTTAAGTCTGCCCACAATGCTCTGCATATTAGGGGCTTTTGGCATGTACACCTCTTGTAATTTCATAACCCATTGTACATCTTTGTATCATGTCACAATAAACTTTACTTTAATTTACTTTATCCTTGTTCACCATGCCTTGCGGTAAGTAACTCCTCACTCCTCTGCGAATTGGGACTCTTTTGTTCCCAAGTGACAGTTCAAACACAGATGGAAGTGTCAGTGAAGATGAATTTCATGGTTTTGAGGAGTTTGTTACTGAAAACAATGCCCAGGACACCAGAGGGAAGGAAGAGATGAGAGGAAGGAAGAAAGGAAGAGATGAGAGGAAGGAGGAAGGAGGGAAGGTAGGTAGTAAGGAGGGAAGGTAGGTAGGAAGGAAGGTAGAAATGAAGGAAGGACAACCATCAAACTAGGATAACCCAAAATTTAGACAGTGATTTATTTCCATTAGGTTGGTGGGGTAATGAGGAAGGGATGTGTGTTGACAGGCAGTGAGGGTGGTGAGTGATGGTGTAATTTGTCATTGTGACACTAATTATGATGGTGACTCAGCATATTTACAAGTCCACCCCCACACAGATGGAAGTGTCAGTGATGATGAATTTCATGGTTTTGAAAAAGCAAATAATAAGAGATAGGATTACATAGATAATCATGAAATCGTTTGAGTATTTATAAAGCAATGCCCAAGATACCAGAAGGAAGGAAGGAAGGAAGCGATGAGAGGAAGGAAGATAGGAAGGAATGAAGGAAGAGATGAGAGGAAGGAAGAAAGGAAGAGACGAGAGGAAGGAAGATAGAAAGGAACGAAGGAAGAGATGAGAGAAAGGAAGAAAGGAAGAGATGAGAGGAAGGAAGAAAGGAAGAGATGAGAGGAAGGAAAAAGTAAAGAAGGAAGGAGGGAAGGTAGGTGGGATGGAGGGAAGGTAAGTAGGATGGAGGGAAGGTAGGATGGAGGGAAGGTAGATAGGATGGAGGGAAGGTAGGTATGATAGAGGGAAGGAAGGTAGAAATGAAGAAAGGTAAGAAGGAAGGACAACCATCAACCTAGGATAACCCAAAATTTAGACAGTGATTTATTTCCATGTGATTGGTGGGGTAATGAGGAACGGAGGGATGAGTGTTGACAGGCAGTGAGGGTGGTGAGTGATGGTGTAATTTGTCATTGTGACACTAATTATGCTGGTGACTAGGCATATTTACAAGTCCACCCCCACACAACTACAAGCTTCAGAACCTCTTGCAGTTCTAGGAACGTGACCAGTAACAAAACCTACAAGAATCTCTGAGACTTGTGCCTCCCTTTTAGACCACATCTGGACCAACACCATATCCCCTTTAAAATCAGGCATAATCACAGATAATACCACAGACCACTACACTACCTTTCTCATAACCAACCTTGGTAAATTACCCCAAGAGACTACTAAAGTTACCTTTAGACTACATAATGAGACAGCTATTAATAACTTCATAACAGCTATGACAAACATCGACTGGCAAACCGAGATAGACATCTATACAGATACTGACATATGTATTAATAATTTTCTTAAAAAGACCCAATACCTCTATAATATGCATTGCCCTAAAAAAACTAAACAGATCACAGCTAAGAGACTAAACAGTCCCTGGCTAACACCCAGCATTCTCAAATCTATTAATATAAAACACCTACAGTGGTACCTCGACTTACGTTTTTAATCCGTCAGAGAGGGCATTTCTTAAGACGAAACAAACGTAACACGAATCAATTTTCCCCATAAGAAATAATGGAAATAAATTTAATCCGTCCAAGACTTCCAAAAGTAGTTAAATATAATATTTTTTAGAACTTTTGGACATTAAATAATACAGAATTGAATAAAGAATAACAATAACAATAACATGTCACTACATTTATTGAAGAGTTGTTGATGTGTGGAGGATGGGAGGAGGGAAGGTGGAGTAGTATGCTAGTGTTTGGAAGGGGAATCCTTCCATTAACACTGCAGGTACCAAGTTCTTTTCTGGGGTTACTGGCCTTTTCTTTGAATGCTACACTCCTGCATGAATGCTACACTCCCTGCATGAATGCTCACTCCTGCATGAATGCTACACTCCC